>PISX010003158.1:0-143748 GCA_004024625.1 Mellivora capensis | reverse complement strand
GATGTCCCTCCGTGGAGCAGACTTTTAAAAGTCCCGATTTAGTGCTCCGCTGCTCCGCCGCTTGCCGGGAGCTTGCCCCTCCCCCACGGTCTATCCTCCCGTCGCTTTTGATTCACTTCTCCGCCAGTCCTACCTTCCAGAAAGTGGCTGATTTTCTGTTTCCAGAATTGCTGTTCTTCCTCTCTTTGATCTCCCGTTGGATTTGTAGGTGTTCGCAATGTTTTGATAAGCTATCTAGGTGATCTCCTGCTACCTGATGTCGTCTCAGCTGCTACTTCTCCGCCATCTTGACTCCTCCCCCCTAAAACCATAACTTTTGAGGTTATTTTTTTCTGCCAGACAAAAGTCATTTGCATCTCTACCAGACAAAAAAAATCTACAAGTTAACATGTAATTTCACAGAGTTGGGGACCATTAAACAATAGTTAAAGAAAAAAAAAGGAACAAGATTGGATTGGGAGGGAGACAAACCATAAGAGACCCGTAATCTCACAAAACAAATTGACGGTTGGTGGGGGTGGGGGAGGTAGGGAGAGGGTGGTGGGGTAATGGACATTGGGGAGGGTATGTGCTATGGTGAGTACTGTGAAGTGTGTAAACCTGGCGATTCACAGACCTGTACCCCTGGGGCTAATACATTATATGTTAATTTAAAAATTAAAAAAAAAATAAAGGAGTCAAGTGAAGACATTTTCCCCTAGACACTTAAATACTCGTAGGTCAATTTGTGAAGCAAAGCCCCAGTATGCTACTGAAAGGCTGTGTGGCTTTATTTCTACACAGACTTATTGGTCTTGTTTCCAAGTTTGGGTTGGTTGTTTTTCTTGGTCTTATTCCCAAGTTTGGGTTGATTATCTAAAAAATAAAAAAAAATAAAAAAAATTAGGGAACCTGTAAGTGTCAAGGGGTGATAAGGATGGGTACAGGATTTATGGGGCCTGTGGCTTATGTAATGTTGGGGTCTCTCCTTTTAAAAAGAATGCAAAAATATTTTACTTTTTCAAATCTTAAAAAAATATATGAAGATGAGAACACGTGGTTTACATTTCTCCAGGGCCTTGGAAGGGGCCCTGCACAAAAATGTCCCTGAGGCTCAAACTACCTTCATTTCATGGTCAATTGCCTCTGTCTTTGACCATAACGTTATTTTGCATAAAAATAATAAAGCAGCTGGTATAACAAATATGTACCCCTGACCTAAATCCTACGATTTCTTTGAGTTACCAAGTACTGTGCAGCATGTTCAGATCATTTGCTTCACTATTCCAAGTTATTAACGTGGGCAAATCAGTTGAATAAATTCTCTGCAGCCTTGCAAATGGTCTTGAAGATTTCATACCAGGAAACACATGCAGACATTGAGTTTTCACTGGCCAAAAAGACACAAAGAGCTAGTGTGAATAAAACAATACGTTTATGCTTAGTCCATGCTTGATGGGCAACTTTTTAAATGAATGTGTGTTGTTATCAGACTCTTTTTTATCCCCATTCACAACAGAGGCTTCTGCATTTCCCCAGCTCAGTTCCTTCCAGCCTTCCAGGTAAAGTTCTGCCTTTACCACACTCTTAAGGTTGGGGAGGGAGAGGACGGAAGAGAGGAGGGAGAGGCAAGGAGAGCATGAGAAGAGAGTATGTATAAATGTACCGAGTACTTAGTTGGTGCCAGGCATCATTCTAAGGCTTATATATGTGTTAATCTACCCGAGGGGAACACTCCTACTAAAATTATAATATATTATTGTTACTTATTACAAAAGAGGAAACCAAATGATTAAATAACTTTCCCAGGTAGAGCCAAAATCTACATGTTTTATCCCAGAACAAAGTCACATTCAAAAAAATACTAAAGATTAATGTTTTTTCTTTATAGGGACTTTAAAATCCTTAGAGTTAAAACACAGAGTTTTATCTACTCTTATTAAAATCCATTGGCCTCTCCTAGTCTCTAATTCCCTGTGTATTTGGTTTCAAATGATAAAAATCTAACTCAAACCTTCTCAAGACAAAGGGGTCCTAGAAGTGTCTGCTTTCAGGCATGGTTGAATCCAGCACCTTTAAGTGATGCCATCAGAACTGTGTTTCTCTCTCCACCTCTTGGCTCTGCTTTCCTCTCTGTGATTGCTTTCTTCCACGTATACTTTCTCCCACATTGCTGTGGGAAATTGCCTCTAGCTGCTCCAGGCTCACACAATTTCTGCAACCAGAAACCTCAGAATAAAATAGAAGCCTTCTCTCTCTCTCTCTCTCTCTCTCTCTCTTTCTCTCAATGACATCCTGTCACAGGAAGACCGGTGCCCTCAAGGACTGAGACCTCTGACTGGTCAGATATATTCATAGGGAGGTGAGGAACGTCTGAGGAGAATTTATTCCTTCCAGGGCCACGTGGACTAAGAGAAGCATAGTGCCCAAAGGAAAAGGAGCATGCCATCACCAGACAAAGGGGAAATAGCAATCAGGTTAAATCAATAGACATCCATTGTATCCTGAAAAGCTCTGCTCTCCCTCCCTCTGCTGACCCAGAACTCCCTGTCATTCATGCTATTCAGAAACAATCATCTCACACCCCAATAGCCCAGGATCAATCTACCCAGAGCTCTCAACAGATTACATTCCTGCTTTGCAACACCCTGCCTCCATGGCGTCCTTCTAATTTAGAAGTATATGTCAATCATTTACATTTTAATGTGATTTTTTTTTTTTTTTTTGCTAAGGCGCTGTCTCCCAATCATATTTGGCTGTAAAGCCTAAGCAAGTAATTAAAGCCTTCATTCCCAGTTTAAATTAATTTTAGTATACGCAAACGGGGAGGGAGGCTCTGCTCTGCAACACAGGAAAAGCCCAGCAGATGTCCAGTGTTCTGCACGCCAGTCATTATCAGAGCCTCCGACGTCAAGGACTTCTGCTGACCGCACACCAGGTCCTCGCGGTAGGAAAACAGAACCTGACTGCAGCCTGTACACAGAGAATTCCTTCCATGAGCAGTCATAGGATTTCTTTTAGTTCTGGGACACATGGGGCACTTCTCCTCAAGGGGATTTGCGAGGACTCAGAATGATCCTACCTTCTCTGGTTACCCAAAGCAAATAATTGGCCCAACCACTGGTTTCATCTCATGGCACTATACCGGAGCAGCCCTCTTAAATATCTGAGCACAATTCTCTTTTTCTTTATACTTCCTTTCTCAGTTGGAAGAAAAAAACATTTTCTAACACCCCCCCTCCAACTAAAGCATTTTTGACCACTTAATGCCTCTCTCTTTATCTGCAAAGTAAATCTTTTGCCAGGCCTGCTGCAGCCCACAAAGTACGGGAGAATTATATTGGCATGATGGTGGAGCAGCATCCCAGAAGCTACAAACAGCGGGAGTAAATGGAACGCGACATTTCTTGCCCGGCACTGAGAGGAGGAGGCTATTAGTAAATTGACTAAGAGCTCACACACTCGCGGAGCAGCAGCAGTGAGATCGCCAGTGCCAGGCCAACCTTTGGTTTTTAAATACATTCTGCCCACAGGTGGCCCAGTGTTTTCTCCAAATTGTTTCTTGTCAACCAATGAGCTCACCCCTCACTCCCTACTTTTCACCCCAAAGCCCAGTAAATTTCACTATCACCCTTCAAGCGAAACTAAAGTATATTTCTAGTGGGAGAAAATGCATTCTATTTTATTTCTTCCACATTCTTCTGGTTGGCTTGGCATTGATTCATGTAGCACACTTATTCCCCAAGGAAAAGGTTTTGCTAATATAGGAATGCTAAACCATACACACTTCGCCTGAGTTTATTTTCTTCATTCTGTAGGTGGCATTGGCCCCTGTGGGCCCGTCATCAATAGGAGTTCACTATTTCCTTGCTCTAAAACATTTGGTTGTAAAATACTGCCTTCCCTTCCTGTCTTCCCTAGAGCAGTGTTTCTCTGTCAACCAATTCCTTTGTAGCCGAGGTCCCAAAGACCGGTTAGGTTGTGTTTCCAGGAAAATTCAGGCATGTCCGGGTACCTCTATTTTCTAGTTCCTAAATGAGCTGACATTTGGGATCAATCTGGTGTTTCTTTGGTCCTATGATGTACACCATTTCCAAGAAGCCCCTGGAGGTGTGGGAAGTCAAAGCAGGTCTGAAGATTACAATATTGGTTTCCAGTAACAAGTGCACTTCCAGTGGGAAAAGGAGAGTGGGCCAAATCTTCAGTCAGACTTCCATTGGGTGTCCCTTTTTTAAGGCTGCAATTTGGACGCCTGCAATTATTTGCATTTTTGTTGCTAATTGCTCCTGCCATTGGTGCAAGCAACCACTTTTGGGTGCAATTACCCCCTTGTGGGAGCAATTACATATGAAAACAGTTCTGCACGTGCAACTAATTGTGACCAAACAAAAGGCTGGGGAGGACAATTTGGCTCATCAAGTTGCAACTCCAACTTCAAACACGTGCCAGCCACAAAAAGGCACAACAGCGACAGGGTACTTACTCACACCTACTCTGGGTCAGGGGCTCGAGTGGTCCTGCCTCCGGTTACTCTGTTTTTAGAGGATTAGATGGTGGACTTATTTAATTAGAAAAGAGCAGCTCATTTCGGCTACTCATTGGCCTTTTGCTGAAGTGGGTTCTAGATACCAAATCAGGCCTGGGAGTCCTCTAATCACCCAGACTCTCAGAGAGTGCCAGATTCTAATGAAATCCTTTTTTTTTTTTTTTTTTTTTTTTAAACAAAGAACACTGACACATCCATCCCACTGAATTATAACATACACACAGGTCTCCCTCCCCTGGCTTTCCTAAACTTGCCAACATAACCGTTTCAGCCTTAGGATTGGAAATGATGGTTTAATGAGCTGACACCCGAGGTCTGATTGCCAGGAACAGTAGTCCAGGTTGGCACAATGTATCCAGCATTTTACACAAACAAAATCTTAGGGTTTCCAGGCAGCCCGCATAATGGGCAATCACCCTATCTCATTGTTTGATTCAAATTTAAGAATGATTCGTTTCATAAGAAATGAAAAGTGGGGGGTGCCTGGGTGGCTCAGTCATTAGGCGTCTGTCTTCAGCTCAGGTCATGATCCTGGGATCCTAGGATCAAGCTCAGCATCAGGCTCCCTGCACAGCGGGAAGCCTGCTTCACCCTCTCCTACAACCCCAGCTATTGTTCCCGCTCTTGCTGTCTCTCTGTGTCAAATAAATAAAATCTTTTAAAAAAAGTGAAAAATGGGGGTACATCGATTTCGTGCTCAGCCTGCCTCCCTACTTCAGTCAAACTTGCGCGAGCGCACACATGCGCACACACACAGAGCCTACTGTCCCCTTAGCTGTTTTGTTGGAGAGACAGCTAAGCACTCAGGGTCTGGAGCCTGACTGCCTCGGTTTCATCCTCTATAAAATGAGCACCACACCAGCCCCTGCCTCACAGCGTTGTGATGGAAAAGAGCAAACACATAAAACCACCCCCAACATGCCAAACATGCTCGCTATTTGTGTCATCACTTATGCACCTTCACTGCGAGTATTTGTTTCCCAATGTCTCCTCTCTGAATTGTGAAGAAAAGTTACCCAAAACTTCAGATAACCACAGAGGCTTTCAAGTCATACTCAAGCATCATTTCACACACAGGCCTAAAGGAAAATTCACTTCGTTTGACTTACTACTTTCTATCGATTAGAGGCCAGAATCTGGCGAAGATAGATGTTAATTTGCAGAAGATGGATACATGCAAATGACTTTTATCCAGGAAAGAGGCAAACTGTTTCTTTTCATTGGAAAAAATAAACCCAAAGTTTAAAGTTTTTAGGTTCCTGTAGCACATGAACCAGTTTTGTTTTGAACTTTGCAATCTTATTCCAGCATTTTCTTTTTTCCTATTGTCTAAATGTATCCATTTTTTCCTATCTCCTTTTAAATCAGCTTTGCCATTTTGTTGATTCCCTTATTAATTAATTAAATAAAGCTTTGGCACAGACTCACTATGTATTTTTCTGAAATTATGTTTCTGCCTTTTAAAAAAGGAATTTTTTTTTTCCCCCAGAAGCGAGGAGCTACCTCCTTGCTGATAGGACTCTGCCTCGGTCACCTCTAGGCCCCAGTTCCATGTTTCTCTATCTCGTGTGCATCTGAATCAACCGAAAATTCAGTGGGGCTGGGGAGGAGCCTGGGATTTGGAATTTGTAGCAGATGCTGCTGGCCTGGGTCCCAAGCATAATGCCTGGACTTGGAAAATGCAGGTGCTTGGAAGATGTTTGTGTAAGCATCCACCTGCAGGAGCAATGACATGTCTTACTACTCAGGCTACCTCCCTCCCACAGCTCTCCTTTCTTTTCATCACTTCCCCACGGTAGCACTGAGGACCTCATTCGCATGGGGGCGCAATTGGTAAAGCTTGCTTATCACAGTGATCCCGTTAGGTGCGAGGTTAACAAGAGTGTGGGGAAAGATGGTTCACCAATACCAGGAGAACACAACAGGTTAGGATGTCCGGACTAAGCCGCACAGGATCGCTACGGGACCCTCCCGCCCCCAAGGAGGCCCCATCGCCAGCCTCTCAGCCAGAGGGCGCCACCAGCAGCATCACCCGCCTCCTTCCCCAAAAGCCAAGTGGATCCCCTCTTAGGCTTCACAGAAGTGAGCCGCAAACACCATGTGGCCTTCGTGCCCAGGCAGTGGACTCAGGGTCCGGGTCCTGTCGTCTCGGAGCACCCCACCTTCAAGTGTCTTCATGTATCTATAATAACCCACTATTAGAAAAACAAGATAATCAGGAACTCATCTAAGAATCCAGGAGGAACTATGAATGTCTACCACAGTGGTTCTCCACCCAGTGGCTCGTTTGATCAAGAGCCTGAGTGCAAGCACGTGCCCGGGGTCATCTGCAGAGTGTGCTGTGATCAGTCTGGGAGGGGACCCAGACAATGGGGTGTTTAATATCGCATGGTGTCCTTAGGGAAAATAGCCACATTCACAGGCCTGTTGCTGAGCAAACAGGAGCTTTGTTGGCTATCGATTCCTTCGCTCCGTCCAGCAACATATTAGGTCAAAGTGTCTCGAGCCCTCCTTGGAGAACTGCAAATTTTCCAAGACAGTAGCTTTAATTTTTTGTGCTTTATAACACGAATGGGGTTAAAGATGTTTTTGAGAAGTTTTAGACGCCATGAATGCTCTGCTGTGGGCACCCTGGGAAGCCTGGCCACAAGGTGTGCCTTCCCCAAACATGTAATGTTCCATCTGAGGCCAAAACTCATAAATCCACATATAATGGATATAATTCAGCAACCAAGAAATGGTGACTATGTGATTTTGAAGTTTTCTCTGGTATTGTTTGTGAAATGCTTATATTACTAAAAAACTCTTTACAAAATAAAAGAAATAGTCATATGAGGGAAGGATGCAGAGTCCCCCATTTCCACACCCTCCCTCACTCCCCATCACAGCTTCTCAGCCCTCACTAGGGACCATACTGCTGGCCTGGAAGGAAATGAAGGAGAATTCAACCGAAAGTTGGTCCACATTAGTCCCTCTGTTAATGAAGAAGATGTTTAGGACCACAGCCATCCTTATTCTGAGAAATAGACTGAACGCTATGGAAAGGGGTCATTAAATACCAACAAAAATAATGTCAAACATGTGTACCTCCTTGGAAAGGCTGGAGGAAGAAGGAAGGAAAGGAGAACAGCTAAAATACAGAACACAAATGCAAACAAGCAGTGGTAGATAGCAGCTACCCTGTGTTGCTACTGTGGCTAGCTCCTTCATATGTGTTATTTGATGCAATTCTCAGAAGAGCCCATCGACGTGGGAGTCATTACTGACGTTTCTCAGGTCTCTTTTCTGTCCTGGTAGCTAAATCAGGATCTTTCCCCACTCAGCCAATTTAGATCATTTCCAATTTTGATGTCAGGAAGAGAAGGGCCTGAAGCTGGATGTTAACGGTGGGAAGGAGAGGACCCAGAGGACATCGAGCAGAGTGGATCCTCAAGAAGGAAGGAAGCTGGGCCCTGCATGATCTCAAGGAAAATTCACAGACCAGGGACACCCACACTGTGTAAGTGAGCAAGAAATGAATGTGTATTCATTTGCTCCTTCACTCATTCATTCAGAAGCCACTAATAGAGAGTTACTACATGCTAGGCACTATTCAGAGGGATTTATATATATTAACTCGTTTAATACACAAAACAACATTGCCCTCATTTTGCAGATGAGGAAACTGTCACATAAACAAGCTAAATAATTTCCCAGTGATGCACATATTGTGCGAAGCCACTGGTTAGGAGTTTTATTACAGAAGTGAGGTAACCCTAATTAATATAGTGTCACTATGTAGACATTTTCTATTCAGACTTAAAGGAGGGACTTTGTTGAGAAGTTTACAAAGCCCACCATAGCGACTTCAAAGATATTAGAAGCAAGGTTCAAAAGACATCTCCCATTCTGGTGTCTTAGCTCTAAACATTTATGACAAGAAAGTGTTCATTTGGATGGGGTTCATTTGAATGGTGAAGAGGGGAGTAATACGTTGAGTACAAATGATCTTTTGGGAGGTATCTATACAATCTGATCTACAAAACCTTCTGTGAAATTCAGTCTTTTATGTGAGGTGAATTAGTTGATCACTGGGACGCTGGTGCCTGCATGTTCTCTGTTAAATGAAAGATAGGGACCGAAGAGCTTGGAAGTGACTTCCAGCATCAACACGAAGCATCCAACATTAAACTTCCTGTGCTGAGGCCGTCTAGCCAGGGGAAATTTAACTTAAACAAGGGGTAATCACTTTTAAGAACAATTCACAGACTCAGGGCCCAGTCCAAGACTCTGATCCCAGTCTCAGGTCGGAGCCTGGAGCAGGAGGCATGAGGCATCTGTGGAAGAATGGGGCCCTTATCTGCAGATGTCCACGAATGTAAAAAGATTGTAAACTAGGCTTTCATTTGACAATGTTTTTTTTTTTTTAAATCACACTCTATGATTTTATAATAAACAAAGTGAAATTAAAAAGCAAATAATCAAGCAAAACATTTTCCTTGGCTGCAAGGCTACCCAACCGCTGCCTCCTATTTCCAAGAGAAAACATATCAGATCCCTGAGACCCTTCGACTTCCTCTCCCTTCCATCATTTCCTGCTGCCTTTTGTTCTCTGTCCTTTCATGCCTCCTCATTAGAGCCTCTTGCTCTCTAATTTTGCAGTTCCATCCTTTGACATTGAACTCACCTTTCCTTTTGACAGGACCTGCTGCTTTATACTTCCGCGCTCTGCGAAGATAAAATCTCATTTCTCAATGAAAACGGAGACTTGGATACAAAGTATACTCAGGAATAGGCTTAATTGGCAAAGAAAAAAGAAAATTATTCAAGGAGCCAGATAAGTGACCCCAGGCCAGACCCAACTTTAAATCTGGCATAACCGTTATCTTTTTTCAAATGCAGAACTGAACCCAACTCGCTGCTTTATGAAGGTTGTGTGAAACTTAATCAGGCACTTCAGCGGGTGTGTGACTGGTGATATTTACAATGAGAATCTGGGGACACAACACGGACCCTGGCTTGAACCTGCACCGAACTGAACAAGCTCGGTGCAGCTGGGTCTGCTCTGTTTAAGGCTAAAGCGGCAGCGGCTATTAATTTTATCAAGGAGACTTGGTAGACTACAAATAAACAGATTAGAGAATTTGGCTTCACCCTTCAGTTAAGGGGGGCTCTTGTTTATGCCTTAAGCTGAGGCTGGATACCTAAGCTGCTCATTTTTCTCTTCCTCCTCCCTCCCTTCCTCCTCCCCCCCTTCCTCCTCCCCCTACAGTTCCCCTCCTCCCTCCCTCTCCTGCTCTAGCCCCCCACTCTTTCCCTCAGTCCCTCCCCCTTCCCACTTTGCCTCTCTCCCTCCCAGGTCCTCTCCTTCATCCCTTTTCCTCTTTTCTACCCTTGATTAGGGAATGTGTGCAGGCAGGGATGACCTCCCTAGCTCTGCCTTCTTAACAATTCCTCCCTTAAGGGATCTGCTCTATTCTCCTGAGTCCAGCTCCTTATCTCTGTGATTTCTCCCTTCTGTCTCTAGTTCTATCCTTCCCCTTAGATGTCAGGTCTGTAGGACACAGTCACATGGATGCTGTTGTAGCTTGTCTCCAAGAATGCTGCATCACTTCCTTCCCTCACTGACAGGTGCGGCCTTTTCCTTCACCTCTTGAATCTGAGGGGCCTGTGACTGCTTTGACTCACACAACATAGTGTATGGAGCGCTGTGAGACTTCTAAGGCAAGGTTCCAAGAAGCCTTGAAACTTCCACCTGAGTCTCTTGGAACAATAGTTCCAGGAGGAGCCATCCCTGGGGAAGCCAGCCACTGGGAAAGAATCCATCTACCCTGAGACCCCCCAGACTGTAAGGAAGGCCATGCTAGCAACAAGGAGAAGCTGTACAGAGGGAGTGATGCCCACTCAGCCCTCGAATGGCCCAGATAACACAGCCCAAACACCAGGCATGTGAATAAAGAAGCCATAGGATAACTTCAGCTGAGCTGCCATCTGACTACCAGGCGAGAATTACGAGGTGAGCTTATCAAAACTGCAGAATGGTTAGAGATACTAACAAGTGGTTGTGTTAAGCCACGAAGTCTCGAGGTGATTTGTTATGCAGTCATCACTGGAAGAGATGTCCAACTTTTATTCAATTGCGACTCATTCACTTAACACTTGTTTGTTGAACACTTACTATATGTGCAGCAACTTACAAGGTACTGGAAATAGCAATGAATAAGACAGATCTAATTCTTGCTTCCATGGGCCTGACGCTCTCTTGGAAAGAAAGATGTTGAACAAAAATTGACGAGCCATTTCAAACTTCTGACACCTCCTTCCCTGCTCTCATGCTCAGCTAGTAACTTTTTAAAAATATTTTTCATTGAAATAAAAGAAATAATCGGGGAGGGAACACCTGGGTGGCTCAGAGGGTTAAGCATCTGCCTTCGGCTCATTTCATAATCCCAGGGTCCTGGGATTGAGTCCCACTTCAGGCTTTCTGCTCAGCAGAGAGTCTGCTTCTCCCTCTGCCTCTCTTCTAGCTTGTGCTCTCTCTCTCTCTCAATTAAATAAAATAGAATAGAATAAAGAATCAGAGAGGAACTCCTTCACCAACCTAGGATGTAGACTCCTGACCAGGAAGCATCTATGTGGAATTCTCCACTCACCTTCTCTCAGTCTTTAAATGGAGTGTCCCCAGAGTCCACCCTATCCACTTGAGCTCTGGATCCCATTACCTTCACAATGACTTCTCCATCACTTTAGTCAGAAAGCAAACAAGCTCCAGATAATCTCAACCAGGCTCTTGACTTGAAATATCACCTTTAGGTTGAGGGCCAGGAATTCATATCTTCAGCCTTGCTCCCTGCCCAGAACCACAGACTAGTGTATATCCTGCCACCTTGCCTGGCTCCCCAACTTAGATATAAAACTGAGGTCTGAATAGGCATCTCCAACCTAACATGACCCAAACAGAGCTCTGCTACCCACCGTCTCTCACATTCTTTTCTG
Source organism: Mellivora capensis (assembly GCA_004024625.1). Classification (NCBI taxonomy): domain Eukaryota; kingdom Metazoa; phylum Chordata; class Mammalia; order Carnivora; family Mustelidae; genus Mellivora; species Mellivora capensis. Next base: position 132,248 of record PISX010003158.1, on the reverse strand, counting down.
TCCCAGTAAATGGCTTCCTCATAATTCCATTCCAATGGTAGACCAGTTACCCTTGATTCTTTCCTTTTGTCCCCCACATCCAATCCAGCAAGCACCTGTTGACTCTATTCCCAGGACATATCCTGAAATGTACTCACTCTTCTTCAACTTTGGCATCTCCATCCTGGTCAAAGCCCCACCTCTCACCAGATTGCTAAAATTACAGCCTTCTCATGTCCATTCTGGTCCTTCTACCATCCACTTTCCTTACAGCATCCAGTGTAACCCTTAGAAACATGAACTATGTCATGAGACTTCTCTGTTTAAATGGCTTCCTAGTGGCTCCCATTGCACTGAGAAAGCTTCCATCTTCGTCTCCTTGCTTTTAAACTCCATATCCCTGTTTCCATGATCTGACCTCTCACACTTCATTTCACAGGAATCTTGCCCTCACCCACCACATTCCAGCAAGGAGGTCTTTCACTCCTGGAGCAGGCCAAGTTCATTCCCACTTCAGGGCCTTTGTACCAGCTATTGGCCCTGGTCTTGGGCTTGGCTGACTCTTGCTCTTTGGCCTTTAGCTCCATCTCCTTCTCAGACTATCTGACCTAGTATGCTGGCGCTGTATTTTATTTCTTCACAGAGTACTGCTCAATCTCTGACGTGGTTCCTGTTTCTGTATTTTTTAACTTTTCTGTGTTCTGTCACCCTGCACCTGGAAAGTAAGCTCCGTACATGTCGGGGCTCTGTCCTGTTCACTGCTGCCTCCAGATTAGCACCTGGCCCATAGCAAGTACTCAGTGAACACTGATGGGCTTGCAGAATGAACCAGTCACTAGTGTGCCGAGGATTATGAAGAAGAGTGCTGGGTGTTATGGGAGCAGATAAAAGAGTAGACTAACCTGGTTTCAGGGGTGTCAGGAAGCTTTTCCTTGAGAAGCTGGCAGTTCAAGCAGAGACCAGAGGATGAAAAAGAGAAATCCAGAAAAGCTGTGGGGCGGGGAGAAGAGCAGAAGGACCTATAGAAAAACACTGAGGGGGGGCCCCTGGGTGGCTCAGGGGTTAAGCCTCTGCCTTTGGCTCAGGGTCCAGGGATTGAACCCCATGTCGGGCTCTCTGCTCAGCAGGGAGCCTGCTTCCACCTCTCTGCTTGCCTCTCTGCCTGCTTGTGATCTCTGTCAAATAAATAAATAAAATCTTTTAAAAAAAAGAAAAATCCCGAGGGCAAGAAATACCTGGTTCTCAGAGAGCCAGGTTAGCAGGTCAAGGTTAGGGCCGGACCCTGAGAAGGGTCCTGGTGCTTGGAGGTCACTTGCTCTCATTCTGTCTGAACTTGGCTCACCTTTTTGCCAATTTGGAGTCTTCATGACCATGCGTTTATCAGGGGCTCCTGCATTTTCCCCTGGGTTATAGAACCCCAAGCTCACCTCTGCTTCCTCTCCTTGGGAATTTTGCTCCTCCTGGGGGGGTCACTGTCCAGTGGATCATCCCACTCGAATCTCTCATTGGCTCTGTGGTCTCTGTTCTCACCATCCATTTGGCAAAGAGGAGCTCCTTTGTCTTGTGAAGACCATCAGGCCTCTGTCTCAGACTCTCTAACAGCCTTTTAGAGACACCTGACTCTCACCTGCCCCATTCCCTTCAACACACACACACACACACACACACACACACACACACACACACCCTACCAGCCTGTGGCCCCATACAATCTTCCTGGTAGTGACCTTCATCACAGCATCTCTCCAACCAAAGACTTGAGTCCTGAGTTTCAAAACATCTCTAAACTCCTTCACTGGACTCTGTGCCTCCCATTCCACCCAATATCCCAATACCCCTCTGAAAAATGCTGCTTCAGAAGGCAATGAACATAGCCAAGCCTTTCCCTCCTGCACTCTCACACAAGCCCCAGAATTATCTCCTTCCTCCTCTCACCAGCGGGAGTCTTCCTCTTTCATAAACACCTGCCTGTCACTCAGTATGTGGCCCTGGCTAAGAGCTCAGAGTCTGGAACCAGATGGCCCAGCCCCACCCTTACCCGCAGCGGGTCCGTCTGTGGACAAGTCCCTTCACCTCTCTGTGCTTTGTTTTCCTCATCTGTAAAATGAGAGCAATACTGGTCCCTGAGTCTGAGGGTTCTTGTGAGGGTTATGGGAGTTCACATATGTGACGTACTTAGGACAGTGCCTAGAACACTGAGAGCACAAAGGAGTGTATACTATTGTTGTTTTTGTTGCTTTTAGTCCATTATTTCTGTTGTAAACTCATAAAGCATTCAGGATAGTTCATATCACAAACTTACAGCTTACTCTTAGTCCCAATTGTACTTTTCCTGTTTTTCCCAAAGACCCTGAATGGGATGCTCATTTCCTTGAAGGCAGGAAAACAAAAAAGGTTGTGTTGTGTGCTGGCAGTCCCGGGGAATGCCGGGATGAACCAGACAGGGTCCTGGCCCTTCAGCTGCTCACCTGTAACCTGCAACCATCATTCAACCGCTAGGGGTGGGGGTGGGGGCGATGGAAGTGTGGTAATAAGACCGCAGGGGGTGGAGGGTTAGGGTGGGGCTATGGAAGCACCAAGGAGGAGATTTCTGGAAGCAAGGTTGTGCAACTTGTAGGCTCAAAGAAGAGCAAGAATGAGGTCTGTAAAACAGGAGTGGAGGAGACTGGAAGCAATTCATTCTGACCCACACAGCCTGAGCTCTTCTTCCTAGAGCGGCATTCAGTTCCACCTCCAAAAGCACCGGGAAGGATTTTAAAACTCTACTGAAGTTTTAAAAACAAACCTAAACCAAGACACACTGCATGACTCAGAGCAAATTCTCCTAAAATTTCTCCTCAGCTACCTTTACCCCTCTCCACCCTTTACCCCTCTCCACAGCAGCCACCGAGAAACCTTTACTGGCTCCTTTCCCCTCGCTGTTCTCAAACTCTCCTCCCGATCTCCTCCAGCCTTGAGGCTGCTTCCCACTGCCTCCCTGCTTCTATCCAGCTCTTCACTGACTAGATGCGTTTCACTTTTCTGGGCCTCCTTCCATTCATCTTCTATTTGCAGCAGCAACACAAAGCCAGGCTCTGAGGCCTCCTCAGAAGAGAGGAGGAGGCTGCAAACATGTATTATCCTATACTTTCTCTTTTACCCCGTCACAGATTCCCCCTAGTGAAAGCTTCGGGAATGTGCCTCTGAAGGGAGGACAGCACATGGTCCAGGCCACGCTCCGCCCACCCCAGCACCCTCCCCCAACACTTCCCTCCTGCTGGGTTGAGCCCTGATTCTCCTCTGCCAACAGTGAGGGTGGGGCCACCTGGGAGGCCTGGTCGCTACACAGTGTCTCCTAAAACAGTGGCTTTTGAACTTTGAGACTCACTGTGAGAAATGCGTTTTACATCACAGTGAAATGCACACAGCACACCGTGCATACACACGTGCACGGAAGTAACAGCTTCGTAAAACATGACTTCACTCTTCTATGCATGTCGTTTTAAAATGGGAATAATCATTGTCTTTTAGGGATACAAACCAAAGTGTTTACAGATAAAAATGATATAAGTTCTGGAACTAGCTTCCAAATAATTGGGACAGATGAAAGGACATGTAGATGAGATAAGACTGACCATGACGGGGTAGTAGCTGAAGTGGGTGAGAGGCACATGGCAGGACATCAGAATGTTCTCTCCCATATTCTAGATATTGATTATCTTCCAAAATAAAAATTCAAAATAAAACCAAAATATTGGTTCTGCCCTATTCAATTGATTTCACAATCCACTGATAGGCCAAGAATTATAGTTTGTAAAATACCTTCTAGAAAAATCTGGGAAATTTGAAACTAGGTGGCAGGAAAACATGTCAACATCTAGAGTTTATCTAATACACACACAACCCACCCTCCAAACAAGGTCTGTTTCTTCTCCCAGTGTCGGGAGGTGGGGGTGTGCTAAGTTTTGCTCCTCCTCAGGGGACAGGCACTTACCAGACAGCGCTGTTCACCAAAACGGAAACCAACACAGCAGTTATCTCTGCCCACCAAGATTCAAGTCTGTTTCTCATGACCTCAGATTTTCTGGACTTGAGAGGCTTTATGCCTGAGGCCCACAGCAATCCTATGATCAAGCCAGTCATGGTGGAAGCAAATTAGGGGATGTTGTCTGTGACCAAAGCCCTGCAGGGACTCTGAGAAGGCTCTGGATGGGGCATGAAAACCTGCTCATCACTCCCCTACAACCAGCCGGTCATCATTTCTGGCTCCTTGGGAGCTCCCTGTTGCCTCCTGGTATTCTCCCAAGAATTCTGGTAACTCTATCCTTTTCTTCCTTTCTAGTTTAGTCTATGAAAGCGAGTGTTCAGGCAGGCCTTTTGTTTGTGACCAAGTATAAGGTTATTCAGTTTCTCTTGGTCACAAGGTACTCTGAACTAGCTTCAAAACTCTTCACCACACTTGCCAAGTGGATGCTATAGCCAAAGTGTGTGCCCCAAAGCACACAGGGACCAGTTCTCTGTCCCCTCTAGTATGCAGCTATGAATTCTACATAAAAACCCACTTGGGTGAAAAACCTTTCCATAGCTGAAGCAATTCTGCCACAAAAAACCAGAGGCTCACGATCCTGACCATGTGAACCCACACTTCTCCCCACAGGAAGTCCATCGTCTTTATAACTCAAGGTTCTCATTTCCCAGCCTACCCACAATTTCTGCATGTTTTTAGTAACAAATAATGCTTCCTCGTGATTTCCAAACCCTTATCACTGGAACCACCATGGGAGCCCCATGCTGCCAGTATCTGTATGGATAAAATGTAATATGGCAGGGTGGGGAAATGCACAAAGAGTTGACAGAAATAGCCAAGGCAGTCCTGTGTGGTGTCTGTTCCAAGCAAAGAAAAATGGAGGTGACAGTCACATCAAATCTAGACATGAGAGTGAGCTTTATCAGAAATATTGCAGTGATGCTTATCAGTTGGTCCCCTGGAATACTTTATAAAGTTTGTATTTGATGTCAAGTTGCTAGCCCCTTGGGCTATAGTCTCCATTTTGGAGGTTACCATCTGTATGAAAGAAGATAAGGTTCTACTTGAGGAAGGGCAGGTGGTGCCTGTTGCCTATGATGTAGAAAGCATGGTCCCATGACCTTTCTGGACCAGATGGCTATGTAGCTTGTCCTGAGGTTGACTCTTCCTCTCCTGGAGAACCTTGTCTGGGTCGTGATAGGCCTAACTCAGAAGGGCCCTGGCTGCGTGGCTTCTGACCACAGACCTTCGGGATCTGTTAGATCTGGTCATGTGACCTTAGCACCATCATTCCTGGAAACCATCAGCAAAAAAGTCCGAGTCCAAGTCCTCCAAACCCGAACTGGGTATATGGAAAAGGAGGCCCCAAAATACACAATTGAATTATTCTGGGATTATTTGCCAAGACCGCAAAATGTTCCTCTTGGCTCATAAATGTATAGACTACCTCCTGGAAGAAACTGTAAACCATCCCCATTCCCATAAAGTAGACTATGACGAGGTTGCTGACGTCCTTCGTAATAACTTACATACAAAGACCAGTGATTCCAGTGGTAACCTTCTTCACCACTCTGGAAAATATGATAGTCCGCCACGGTGGGACGACAGTGAATCCCCTCATTTTGTTTCTTGCAACCCCCTGCAGAAACCTATTCCCTCGCTTGCCATCGAGCTACCATCAGAGCTCTCCTGGAGATGAGCCTTGCTCACCCCCCACCCTGCTGCCAGCGCCCTCATTGAGTGTCAGTCCCTCCAGCTGGCTAAGAGAAGAGCTGATCCATTCATGGCGACTCTGAGGATTAAGACTCCTCACTCCAGTAAAAATAAATCACACACACTTGGGAAGCTCTTTCTCTACAATGTGTGATATGGCCGCCACTGTTGCTCTGTAAATAGACTCTAGTCTATCGACTACTACTAGTCGTAGTCAGGTACTATGAAACCCCAGGACTCAGCGGTAGTATAGTCCCTTGCTTCAGGAAACCCTGCTGTCCAAGTCTTCCATCACTGTGGGGACACCCAGCTAAGTGGCATGGCCAGATGACCCCCCAAAATGAGAGGAGCAGCTCTCGGAGCAGCTAGGCCTAGAACTCCGTCGCCCATGTACTCACACCGCCCATCCCCTGCTATCTACCTCTGACTTCCTTTCTTTGCTGGAATGGATTCACATTTCAGAAATTGTGTCCGTGGAGGCCGAGATAAACAGACCAAAATGAAACAAAACAAACTGCCTCCAGCCTGCAAGCTGATGAGGGAGTGAACCTTTTCCATCTAGAGCCATGTCCGGAGGCTCCGTGCAAGTCAGACCTTGTTGTGCAGCTCGTCCTGGTTCAGACATTTCCCCAAATGCTGGCTCTGCAGTCTCACGGTGGGTTCCACCACTTCTCTAGGACTCTGCGGCCGCGCCACAGAGAGAGGCCGCTCTCCTGGGTCCGTGCCATCTACTGGCACTGGAACACCACCGGCAGGCAGTCTTGGAGAGGGTGCCTTGAAGCTCAGTTCCAGAGGATATTTAACTCAGTGGGTGCCTGGGATCTCAAGGCCAAGGTCCAGGATACCTTCTCCCAGTTTTGCCTGGTTGGGCACACAGAGTGTCTAAAACCAGAAGAGTAAGGCTGGGAAGTGCTAAGAGATTGTCACTTATGTTTTCTACTTTTCCTTAGCAGCTCATGATGGAGGGTTGAGGACCTAAGAGGCAGGGCCATATTATGACTTGAGGGCCCTAGGCACTTTAACCTTCATAGACCTCTTCCTCCATACAAAATATTTAACTTTATGCTTTGTTGTTTTATTGCTACGAGGGACAAATATGTTAGCATTATGTATTAAAACATTTTCTTCAACCCAAAAGTTATATTCAGGGGACAGAGTTTGCAAAAACTGCTGCACTATGTTTCCTTCCAACTTTCACGATGGCCTTGAGCTCCCTGCTCTCAGCCATGATTTCTAAATCTCCAAATCATTTTAAAGGGTGGGGGAGTGTGTGGGAAGGGAAGCATCATTTCCCACACACAAATCACCACAACACCGTAGTAACAGGAGGATAACAGTTTCCAATTTTAAGGACATTTATTTAAGCACACAAGCAGAAGTATCAAGAATAAATTTGGTCCTTTATTACAAACATCACTGCAGATGTACTAGCATTAGTCATGAGAAAAAACTGTTTACAAAGCTACCTTCAGAATCTTGGGCTTCATTATCATAATATTTTCCAGCTGTTGATTTAGTGTCCAGTCGTATGATCCACTGAGTCACAAATAGAGAGACATAAAATTGGCAGTGGCTCCAAAAACATTTCACATTTGTCATTTTTAGAATTTATCATCGAGACAGTTTATTATAATTTTCCTTGTCAGTGTGGTTCTAATTCACTTTTTCCTACCTCAGCCTACAGGTCTACAGATGGGTGAAATCCTGAAAATTTCCTGTTCTTTTCAAAAGATGTTTTAGTTTACTTCAGCCAAATACAGAGATGCCAAGCAGTGCACTAAGCAGTAGATCGTGTGTGTCCTCAACTGAGGATGGAGTGTTAGAAAACCCGAGACATTGAGAATTGTTCTTCATAAGGTCAGAACTAAGTGAACTGAATTATTAATGGGAAGAGATAATTTTCCCTCTACCCTTCTAGGTTCTTGGCTGAGACCCCTCCCATGATAAAAGGGGTAACAGGAGAAAAACAAATTTAATTATGTACCTGTGGGAGCATCACAAACATATGACCCAAAGGCAGCCAGGCAATTGAGGTTTATACGTGTCCCGAACACATATAAAGGCATAGGGTCTGGGGCTTCAAAGGGGAGGAAGACAATTCATAGGAAGGTGAGAAGAGCAAATATTTGGTAAACAAATGTGCCATGCCTTGCAGATAAGTCTCTCAGATGAAAAGCTTATCACTGGTAATGATTCCCTTCCCGGTACAGGCCCCCATTCTAATTTCACTTAGGCAGTTAAGGGGGAAGTAAAAAGCGTTTCCTGTGTCTGCTGGGTTTTGATTGCCTTCAGCTGAAAATAATCCATGTGCCAAAGTGGCACATTCTGGTGTGGCTCGTTCTGAACCCCTCATTATCTTAGAGCAGCAATAAGCAAACTACAACCTGTGAGCCAAATCCAGCCCACTACCTGTTTTTGTATGGCCCAGAAGAATGGTTTTTCATTTTTAACTTTTTTGAAAACTAAAGAATAATATTTAGTGACAGTTGAAAATTATGTGAAATTCAAATTCTGGTGTCCATAAATAAAGTTTGATTAGAACACAACCATGCAAATTGATTTACAGATTATCTGTGGCTTCTTTCTTGCTAAAGGCCAGAACTGGATATTTTTGGCAGAGACTGTATGTCCCACAAAGCCTTAACTTTTTACTACCCAGCTTTTTACAGAAAATATTTGTTGATCACTGTCTTAGAGCGGAAGAATCCTACACAAGATCAAAGCCACCAAGTTTCAGGTAGTCAGGCAATTGAGGCTTGTATACCACTTTGAGATAAGGAACTCTTACCCTTGAATAGTATTACTAGTTAACCTCTGGTGGCCTCTTATATATGCCCAGCCCTGTGCAAGGTGTTTTTGTTTTAAACTTAAAAAAAAAAAAATACACTCTTTGGCTTTCCTTTATTTCTTGAGGCTTATACAAAACGTGAAACATACAGGAAAGTGTCCCAGCCAGCTTCTCCCCCTGGAGGTGCCAACAGACGCTCCTGCACTGCGACCTCTTCGCTCCCCTGCCGTCTGGCCTTGCCTCTGGCCGCTTGTCCATCCCTCCTCCGGAGCCTGCTGGGCCCCTACTTGGAGGAGGAGGTCATGAAGCTATTCTCGATGCAAGAGCTCCATGAAAGTGTTGTGTCAGCTCCCGGCTTTCCGCTCCAACAGCTTGCATGCCGGCAGCGAGGCGGCCTGGCCCACCGCTGCCGCAGCCGGGGTCCGCCACATCTGGCAGCAGGTGCCGCACCACACGCTCTTCTGGGGCCAGGAGAGGTGCTACAGGACACGTCTGCCGTGGAAAGAGAAGATGCGGCCCGGGCTTCAGCTGGCCCTCGGAGCCCGAGAATGAGGCCTCGCAGCTGGGACACAGCACCTGATCCCAAGGGTTAACGATGGGCACGTCTGCGCGCTCGGCGCGGCGCCAGCTGCTGCGGAGGGCCGGGCAGGTGCTCCTCAGCCCCGCGGCGCGCGCCTGCTGGAAGCGCTGGAAGTCCCCCTGGGCGGCTGCCTCGCGGGCCACCTGGATGCCGGCCTCTGGGCTCAACCAGGTGGGGCACCGCCTGGACATCCTCGTGAGAGTGGGCGAGCCCTCCGGAGGGAAGTGCACAGACTCGTGGTACCGGGCTCTGGGGTAGGACTGGGAGTCCACCAGACGTGGGGCGCTGGCCAGGGTGTCACGGGCCGCTCCTCCGCAGGGCCGCGCGGTGGAGTGAGGGACTGCCCGCTGATGGTGCAGGTTGCCCTCCAGCAGCTGCACCACAGGGGTGCAAGCGGCCAGTTCCCTGTCGGTCCTGCACGCGAGTGGCGTTCACGCCTCCAGCAGGACCTTCTGGAACCTGTGTGGGACCTACGTCACAAGGACCTAGAGGTCCTCCCTCTCGGCCACTAAAATGAGGCAGCCCTTTGCCACCTCCAGCACTTTGTCCAGCGTGGTTTGGTACGTGGTCCAGGTCCTTACCCTTGAGGAGGTGCCCCTGGTTCCAGGGAGTCCGGGGGGCCTGGGTGGGCAGGAACACAGACAGTCTACCTATAAACGTCTGGAGGCCAGGGCTCCCAGGAGGCCCCTGACGCTCCTCTTGGTGGATGCCAGAGATCTTGGAGGTCCAGGTAGGCCGGACTGGCCCCCGAACGCTCTCTCCCTTGGGACCCGGAATCCCAGGGTAGCCTGATGGTTCAGGGTTTGGAGCAGGCACATTTGAACCAAAGAATCTGCCACCCCCAGCTCACCATGTTCACCCTTCTACCCAGTGCCACCTCGTTGACCCTTCTCCTTCATTTCAGCCCTCATGTGCTAGTGTTAGGTGTTTTCATCCATTGTCTTGCTCAATCCTCACAATAACCCAGTGAGGTAGACGGTGTCCTGGCCTCCATTTTATAGATGAGAACTATGGAGCTCCCAGAGATTAATTCATCTCCAGTCACTCTTGGCAAGTCCCCTAACTGGTTTTTAAATCCAAGACCATCTAACACTAACTATGGTGTCACTGTCACTCTTCTAGCCTTTTTGGCATTGTGGATGTTTGCCACTTCCCTCTCTGGGTAAAGACTTGCATAAAACTTACTACCGTGCAAATTAAGACTTCCTTTTGTTTGTCCGAATTTGGACCTTTTTAGCTTTGCAAGGGAGCTCTGGGTTAGGTACATTTGTTCTTGGTAAGAGCTGTGTTATCCACCCATAGCTCCTCTTATTATAAGTATTTGAGTCCCATCTGTCTTGGCCTGTTTTGAGGGAAAGGGGGTGTCCCTGACTTCTGCATATGGAAGTCTCCTTGTTTCTAGTCGGGAATGTTTTTATTTCTTTAAAGGCAATGGCCAGAACAACATATAATATTTTCAGGTTCAACAAACTGTCTGGAGAGTGTTTCTTTTCCTCACCTACCTCTTTCTTAATGATTCTTAGCATTTCATTGTTATTTTGCTTCATCTTCTTGGGGCCACAGAAGCAAAATAGGGCAATGTTTTCAGCTTACCCAATCACATTCCTGGAACATAACTCTTGTTTGCCCAGAGCTAAGGATCCTATTATTTTGCTCATATTAGTTTTCTCTGAATAGTTTGAATATCATTTTCCTGCATAGTTCAAATTTTTAGTCCTCATTCTAAAGGGAAAGGTACAGCACAAGCTGTGTGTGTATGTGCATATGTATGCCTAGGGGGGCATCTGCACTGGGAAGGGCTGCCCAGTGAGGTAGAAGACCTACCATGAACTGGAGATTCCAAACATCTTCCCAAGAATATCAGATATGATCTAGTTAGTCTCTGAATTGGAAGTCAACAGACTGTCCCCATTACGCATGACTCTAGATACATCTTTTAACTGTCAGCTTTTGGGGTATCTGGGGAGCTCAGCTGTTAAGTGTTGGACTCTTGATTTTGGCTGGGATCGAGATCTTAGGGTCCTGGGATTGAGCACCCCCCCACCCCAGCTGCATGGGGCTCCCTACTTAGCAAGGAATCTGCTTGAGGATTCTTTCCCTCTCCTTCTGCCTTCTCCCCTGCCTGTGCACTCTCTGTCTCTCTCTAAAATAAGTACATCTTTAAAAAAAACAAGTCTTCAGAGAGACAGAAGTATCTATTACCCAAGCTATGTGGATGAAGCAGTTCTTTTTTTAAAATCCCCCACCCCCTTTGGGGGCACCTGGGTGGTTCTGTTGGTTGAACATCCAACTCTTGATTTCGGCTCAGGTCACGATCTCAGGGTCCTGAGATTGAGTCCCCCATTTGGGTCCCTCCTCAGCCGGTAGTCTCTTTGTCTCCCTTTCCCTCTGCCCCTCCCTCAGCTTGCTCTTTCTCTCTCTCTCAAATACATAAGTCTTTAAAACATTTTAAAAAGCTCCCCCTTTTCTTGCAAAGAGTAAAAACGTTATTTTGATTTTGATATATTTTACTCCTATTTTCTTAAATATATTTTCGAAAACATCTATTTCTGCCAGGTTTATAGATAAATTTTCATGTAAGCATAATTTCAAATCAAATGCCTCAACATAATTGCCAGTTGGTAGCAGAGGCTTGACCCTGACCAGCTCTTAACAGTACATTTTTAGGCTCGCTATAGTAATCAGTTTCTCAGGCTGTGTGATTTGAGATAATATCATTCATCAAGCTGGATGAGAGAGACTGTATAATTCCTGCCTAGCAATTTATTTCCAGAACGAAAGATTCTTTCTGGACATTCATGTAGCTTTTTCAAAGTTTGCTTAAGTGTTTTTCATTATTTCTCTATGATATTCATGCTTATTCTGTCTACTCAGCTAACTTCTCCCAGTTCCTTTTTGGAAAACCTAACAAAAATTTCATCTACCCTCACTGTTGAATACAGTTTCTATCTTATATTTGTGGGTTTTTAAAAAAATTTTGTTTTGCTTGTTTTGTTGTTGTTGTTGTTGTTGTTGTTTTAGAAAACCAAGATCAGAAATACAAACTGAAATCAAGAAAATGCTTTTGTGGTAAACATCCCCACCTGTGTGGCGTCTCTGTCAACTGGGCTTGGCATACTTCCTCATCCAAGGGAAGCATTACCACTGTCCTGAGTCCTCCCAGGTTCCTGACAACATAGGGCGATTAATAAAGAAAACTGCTCCTAAAAACAAAACAAAACAAGACAAAAAACAAAAACAAAAACAAAAGCAAAAAAGAAAACTGTTCCTCTTATCCCCCCCATGTAATCAATGTAAATTGTGAAAAACTAATAATTAGGACTTTGCTTTAGAATTTATTTTTATAACTATTGTAATAAGTGAATATAGTAAATTTATGTGTGAAGATAAAATATAAACAGAACATGTTTTATTTGCTTATCAAGAACCGAGTAGAACTTATCTTACCTAGCACAAAAATCCTAAAATCAATGTGTAATAAATTTTAAAAACCAACATATAATCCAATCCAATATACTCCTGAAAATAAATTGTATATTCCATAAAGTACACAGTAAGCATAGCTTAGCGTCTACAACTCTTTGCAGTGGGTGCAGGGAAGTACAGAATAAGAAACACACATGCCAAATATGTGTAATAGTATTTTAAATCCATGAGAAGATAGTTGAATTGGGCTACAAAATGCACATATATGTGACTCCACTATATCTTATCTCCTCTAATATGATAATGTTAATAATGTGTGCATGGCCAGTGGTAGACACTAAAGTCACTGAGATAATCACAGGCCTGCTCAAATCTCCTGTCATGTAAGGTCAACCTTAACCAAGGACAAAATGATACCAGCTGAGTTCAAAGGTGTAATTTTAGCATATTTCAAATGGCTTGAGATAATACCAAACCCAAACTTTTGGTACCTCTAGTCCATTTATTTTTCTGCTTTCCATATAATTTTCTAAGATCGGCCAGCCTTGTCAGCCATCTCCATGTCTCATCAGTGGTCTGAGACAGGAGTGAGCACAAACCTCGAGAAGTCCCTTTTCCTGGCAGTTCTTCCTATAGCCTCTGCTCCCCGGCCTGTACTTCCAGTTGGTGGAATATATTTCTGGGCTGGATCTTTGCTGCTTTTGGGCTCCAATAGCTCAGCCTCCTGTGTGCTTTGTAACTGGGCTTCCCCAGCCCACTCTACTCACAAGAGATGCACTGATGTGGGAATTATTCACTCATATTCCTGACTCTTTATTAGGTAAGACAAAAAAAATAAGCATTTACATTCATAATTCACACATAGAAGTCACCGGGATTAGATGACTTAGACACAATTAAAATCTGGGTTTACTGAAGACCAACTTGCACAATTCTCAGGTGGTCAGAATCCCACAAAAAGGGGCTTGCCTTACCTGGCTTGTTAGAACTGATACAGTTTTATCAATAAAATGGCATGTGTTCAAGGTATGGAAGCAGCCTAAATATCCATAGATCAATGAATGGGTAAAGAAGATGTGGCATACAGATAGAATAGAATATGGCTCAGTCATAAAAAAGGATGAGATCTTGCCATTTGAGACAACATGGATGGACCCTAGAGGGTATTATACTAAGTGAAATAAGTCAGATGGAGAAAGATAATACTGTGTGATTTCACTTATACATGTAATCTAAAAAAACAAACAGAAATAGGCCAATAAACACAGAACACAAAGTGGTGGTGGGGAGGGGGATAGGCAAAATGGGTGAAGGAGAGTGGGGGACACAGGCTACCAGTTATGGAATAACTTTTTATTCCATAAAAGTTACGAAATAACTTTTTATTCCCGTGACCTGTTCAGGGTCTATTCATGGGAATAAAAAGCATACAATGAGGAATACAGTCGATAGTATTGTAATAGTGTCATGTGGTGACAGATAGTAGTTACATTTGTGACATTTGTGCACATATAACATTTAGAGTGTGGAATCACTGTGCCGTACATCTGAAACTAAACATAACATTGTGTGTCAACTACGCTTCAATAAAAAATAAAATGGCAAGGATTGCCAACCAGTGTATTCAAACCTGATGCAGATATTGTGTCACAGAGTCAATCAACAACCTCATCTTTGACAAAGTCCAGGAAGAGGGGATCAAGGTGAGTGCTAAACCGGGTTTGACCTAACACCCACTGACTGGGAACCTAGACTGCAAAGAGGGCTGCCATTCCCAGTCTCAAAACAGGTCCTACAGAAGAAAACCTAAAATGGGACTAGAGCCTGTGAAACCCAGAAACAACCAGCCATGAGTGAGCCATGAGTCAGGGTAAAGACGCCCCAAATCTGGCCAAGCTGGAAAAGACAAATTAATGCTTTTAGCCATGACAGATATAATTGAGTAATGTGAGCCTCTATTCTTATAATTACCTATACTGAATAAAATTCTCTGGAACTAGACATAATAGTACATGATCCTGAGCTTTCTGTGCATGGAAAACATATAGTAAGATGTCTGTGAGAGTCAAGAAAGGATAAGAGGTTACAAATCCTACAGTTTTACCTTTAGAGAAGACCTTTCTGTCCCTTTTAAGAATCACAGAATGTGAGCTATCACCTAGAGACACCACCCTGGAGGGGCAGCTTTTAGCGTTCCAAGAGCTCAGGTCACCAGAGACAGTTTTACCTTAGCACAGCAGTTTCCAGATAGCCCTTGAAACAAAGGATTTCTAGAATCAACACTACTGTCTCCTCCCTATTTTATTAAAATACCGTGTACATTTGAATATTTGTTGGTATACAAATAATTCTCAAACCACAATGAAAAAGAAGACAGTAAAAATACAACCCTGTTTTGTCATGTGGTGATTTCTAGGAAGAAATTGAAAATTATCAAAGCTTCTTACATATTTCCAAGTTTTCTGTTTTCTATTAAAAGTGTTTGTTTTTGTATCCTCAATAACTCATTCTCTAGATCAACCTCATTGTTGATAGTGCTGTGGTATACAAACAGGGAAATGTGGTCATAAAATGTAACACTGGGGGCACCTGGGTGGCTCAGTCGGTTAAGTGTCTGCCTTCGGCTCCAGTCATGATCCCAGGGTCCTGGGATCAAGCCTCATATTGCATTGGGCTCCCTGCTCAGTGGGGAGCTGCTTCTCCTTCTCCCTCTGCCACTCCCCCTGCTTGAGCTCTCTTGTTCTCTGTCAAATAAATAAATAAAATTAACAATAAATAAGTAAATAAACGTGTAACATTGGTATCTAATAACCTGGTCTACCTATCATGTTTTTATATACTATGTTCATCAAAATATAGGATCATAGGTCATAATCTTCCCAGTTTGGGAAAGAAGGCTTTTTAAAAATCAAATTGCAAAAACTCTTTTTTTTTGCTACTTGAAATCTTATTTTTAAAATACTTAATACTTAAAATATTTAACACAATCTGTTAATTGTTGAGTAGGGCACTTTGAAGGCAAACTCCGTATCCAGACCTTAGTGTTGTATAATATAATCAAAATGTGTTGTTTTCCTTAAAGAAATACTTTCAATTGAAAAGTTAACTTCTTGGGGCACCTGGGTAGCTCAGGCATTAAGCATCTGCCTTCAGCTCAGGTCATGATCCTAGAGTCCTGAGATTGAGCCCCACATCAGACTCTCTGCTCAGCTGGAAGCCTGCTTCTTCCCCTCTTCCACCCCTGCTTGTGTTCCCTCTCTTGCTGTGCCTCTGTCTGTCAAATAAATAAAATCTTAAAAAAAAAAAATTAACTTCTTTAGTATCAGAAATTGAGTCAGAGATATGGTTTCTCTCATTTTTGTTTAGTAAAATCCTTTAAAATATTAAAATATTTTAATACTTCTATCAATGACTTATTTGAATAATGTCAATAAAATCCCATTTGGAGTTCTGGTCTTGATAATGGTAGAGAAGATTATGTCAGACTGATCTTCCTGCAGATAATAATGGTAAACTTTAGACAAAATATAAAGACCTACTAAAATATATATATATATGTATATATATATACACACATACACACACCATGTAAGTATATATGTGTGTATATATGTATGTATGTATATATATATATATATATTCCTCCTGCAGTGTGCCTCCAGCCTTCTCTACTAGTAAAGCCTAACATATTAACTCCACAAAAGAAATGCTTGAAGAGTCCATCCATTTTCACAGAGTAGATACTAAAGGATGAATTTAGAATTAAGAGACAATAAATTGATAATGGCACAATGCAAAGAAATAAAATGTGATCTAAAGCTAAGAGGGAAAATGGTCATAGAAATCAACTCTGGAATTAAATATTGCAATAGCAGACAAGGACTTTACAACAGCTATTATAAATATGTTCAAGGACTTAAAGGAAAAGATGTCATAATGATTGAATAGATGGGAAATGCCAGCAAAAGAAATGGAGACTATAAATAAAGAACCAAATAAGAATTCTAAATCTGGAAATGAAATCAGAAATGAAAAAATTAATAGCATTTTGGAAATAGGATGAAAAAAGATCAGTAAATTTGAAGACAGACTGATAGAAATGATCAAATCTATAGAAGAGAGAGAAAACAAACAGACAAAAAGAGTTTCAGTGACCTAGGGCAATATCAAGGGATCTAATGTATGTGGGACTGGAGCAACAGCAGGAGAGCAAATAGTATTTTTCTGGGGCAGAAAAAATATATATATTTAAAGAAATAGTGGTGAAAAACATTAACTTGGAGATCTAAGTCTCATCAAACTTTAAGCAGATAGATACAAGAGAAACTGCAATTAGTAACATCGTAATCAAATTGCTGAAAACTAACGATTAAGAGAACATCTTGAAATCAGCAAGAAAAAAAAAACATAGCAGGAGAAATACAACACAAATGACAGCTCAATTCTGATTGGGAAAAAAAATGAAGGCTAGAAGACAATGGAATAACATCTTTAAAATGCTAGAGGAAAATAAAAACAGTCATCCCAGACATTTTTGGATAAACAAAAGCTGAGAGAATTTGAGAAGGACTAAAGTAAGTTTTTCTGGCTAAAGTGAAGCAGCATCAAACAGGAATTTGAATCTGTGGGAAGAAATGGCAAACACTGGAAATAATAAATATTTGGATAGCTATGAAAGACTACTTGTTGTTCCCTTTATTTAGAAGAAAACTCATTGTTTAAAACAAAACTTGTAACCTTGCATTGTGAAGTTAATAATCTACATAAATGTAAAATATGTGGTAAATGATAGAGTGGCATAAATGGAATTTTGCTGTCGCAAATTCTTTTGAATGAAGCATTCTAGTAGTAACTCTAAATAAATTGATGAATTAGGATGCAGATTGTAATCTTTAGAGCAACCAGTAAAAAATTACAAAGGGATATATTTTATTGAAAAATAATTAACACACATTGTCATATTAGTTTCAGGTATGCAACATAATGATTCAACAATTCTCTGCATTGCTCAGGGCTCACCACAAGTGTAGTCACCATCTGTCACCAAACAATGTTACAGTCTTACTGTTGTACAATTACAATCTTACTGAGAACATTTCCTTTGCTGTGTTTTTCATCTTCATGACTTACTTATATTGTGACCGAAAGTTTGTGTCTCTTAATCCCCTTTATCTATTTCATCCGTTCCCCCACCAACCTCCCCCACGGCAAACGTGAGTTTGTCCTATGTATTTGTCTGGGTTTTTTTTTCTCTTTGTTTATTTTGTTTCTTAAATTCCATATATGAGTGAAATCATATGCTTCTGGTCTCTCTCTGACTTATTTCACTTAGCATTATACCCTCTAGCTCCATCCATGTTGTTGCAAATGGCCAGATCTCAATTTTTTATGGCTGAGTCATATCCCATTGTGTATATATACCACAGCTTTTTTATCCATTCATCTATTGATGAAGACATACATCTTAAAAATAGACAAATATAGATGGATTCAAGTGAATTTGACTAACTTTTTATGAAGGCAGAAAAGGAGGAACAGATAATGGGACAAATAGAAAACAACTAGCAAATCATAGATCTAAATCCAACCATATCAAGAAGTACATTGATTATAGACAGATTATATACCCTGATTAAAAGGCTTGGAACTGGTAGGCTAGATTTTTTTAAAAAGCAAGACATCTCTTTCTATAAGAGATAGCTTAATATCCGATTTATCACTGAATAGATATTTCCTAATTTGTACATCATGAAACTGAAAATATCCCTGGTTTTAACCAAATGTGTATGTATGTGTGTGTGTGTGTGTGTGTGTGTGCTGTTTGAGAGAGAGTGTGTGAGTAGGGTGAAAGGGGTGGGGGGGGATAGAGTGAGAGGGAGAGAGAGAGAATCTTAAGCAGGCACCAGGCTCAAAATGGAGCCTGACACAGAATTCTATCCCATGATCCTGAGATCGTGACCTGAGCCAAAATCAAGAGTAGGATGCTTAACCCACCTAGCCACCCAGGTTCCCCTTAACTATGTTTAAGATATTTTGTAGTTTGATTAAACTATTACAGTTCACCCTTAGAGTCACAATCCACCGAGCAGATGGAATTTGGGGATCTCTGAGACAATGGTGTTTCTGCTCCCAAATGATCATTTGCTCACGTAACTTTCTGCTCCCTCTAGAACTGTGTGCATTAATATGTCACATTTACTGCAGACATGGTCTCATATATAAAACTATATTTGAAGCAGATGAAATTATTCTAACAGTCTTTAACACTGGCAGAAATGATTAAATATACAAATAAAATTATATCAGATCATATTGATTCAATGAGAATCAGGTATTCTACAGTGTCCCTTTTTGCTAATTTAGAGAGACAGTGTGGAGTGATCAGAGACAGGGGATACAGAGCCCACAGACCTTACTTTGATTCCTGTCTCCTCCTCCTCCAAGTAGCTACGCTTTAGGTTTCTCACCCTTTTCCTCTTCTGGTTAGGAGGATGACCAGGTGCCAGACTGTTTAGGTTCCAATCAAACTACCTCCTCCTAACTAGGTAATTTTGAGCAAGTTACTTAGCTTTCCTATGCCTTCACTTCCTCATCGGCAAAGTTAGGGTACTAATAGCACAGACTCCATAGAGTTTTTGAGGACTGACTGAGCGCATCCTCGGAGAGTGCTTAGAACAACGCCTGACACATAGCAAGCGCTACACAACTGTTTGCTAAATAAAATACCTTCCTCACTGAGTCCTTTTAACAATTAAGATGAGTTCCATAAATCACTTAACGCTAACAGACAGTAAGTACTCGGTCAGCAGTGGTTGTCAGTAGTGTCACTGGAGGTGCTTGGGGTGATCATTGTTGACTATTAACAGATCATCTTAGTATACTTCCTATCCTGCGGTGGAAAGAAGTCTCTGCTAATTAACGATGAGTTGGTGATCTTTATGCATTTTTCATAGACTACACAGTCAAGTATAAAAGTGTGGTAAGAAAAAATTTGTGTGCGGGGCGCCTGGGTGGCTCAGTGGGTTAAGCCTCTGCCTTCAGCTCAGGTCATGATCTCAGGGTCCTGGGATCGAGCCCCACATCGGGCTCTCTGCTCAGCGGGGGGCCTGCTTCCCTCTCTCTCTGCCTGCGCCTCTGCCTACTTGTGATCTTTCACTGTCAAATAAATAAATAAAATCTTTAAAAATAAAATTGTGTGCAAAGAGACATTGGGGAGGGTATGTGCTATGGTGAGTGCTGTGAAGTGCGTAAACCTGGCGATTCACAGATCTGTACCCCTGGGGCTAATAATACATTATATGTTTCTAAAAAAAAATTAAAAAATTGTTTTAAAAAAAGAGACCCCCTAAGAAGGTAAGTAAAAGTTGGACTAGGTGAAAATGCTAATAGATATAAAGTTCGGTCAGCTCTGTTCCAAGGTGATGAAAATGTTAGCAGAGAATGAAAGTTTTAGGAATCACTACCTTTGGAGTGGGTACAATTAATGGAAGAGGAAATCAAGCTTTCAAAGATTGGCAGCAACTGCATCCCTTGAGAGCTTGTTAGAAATGCAGAATCTTGGGCCCTACCAGAATCAGAATTAACAAGATCCCCAGTTGATTCTTATGCAAATTAAAATTTGTGAAGCATTGTTGTAGAATATTTTCGCTTTCCATGTTTTTCCCTGGTTTATTTTAATGCACCCTATTAATAATATTGAGATTTGGGTATTATGTCTCTTTAGAGTGACACATTTTTCTCTGAAGATACGACTTTAAAATTTGGCTACATGCATAATTTTATATCCTGGGAACACATTTTTTCTAATCAAAAGTCACTTCTGGTTTTATGATGCAAATCAATGTGAGAGGAATCACTAAGCAGGTTTTATAGTAAATGTCATTGGCATTTCTCAATTTCATTACATGAGGGATGCATGTATTTTAAAAATCATCCCTGAATCACCAGCTTTCAGAATTTCATCACTTCCCACAGTTCACCTTTGCTTAGCCCGAAGATGAGAAAGATAAAGCGGGTCCCTGATTCATGCTTTTTCTGTTGTCACGAAGTCACAATTCACTGACTTTTAAAATAGAATGTCTCAAGACCAAATATTTTATTTGGATGTATCTGAACACAAAAATATTTCTATTGAAACTCTCTGTGAGAAAACATGTTAGATATGAAACATCTGGTTTTGATCATTTCTGTGAAAAACTAATCTTTGCACAAGTCAAAGAGGCCCATGGTGATACTGTGTTATCCTCAGTATAGTATTTCTGTGATGTAGTATTCCTCAAGGGTCGGGTAGCAGTCATCACCCTGTAACATGGCTCAAACATTCTTAACGTATTTGGGAATATGTATATATACAAATCTATAAAACTGGGTTTCTCATTTTCTCCTTTCTTCTTGGGGAGAGAGGGTGAGGAGGATGTGGGTTGAGTTTGAACACAGCTACAGAAACATACTAGGGGCTCAATATGAGAGGCAGAGTGCCTAGAAGTGTCAAAGGAGACAGGAGTATGGGCCTCAGTATTTCTGAGGTGGGGTTGTTACCAACAGTGCCCCTTTCATATGATCCCCTGGCCCTGAGTGAATATGACCAAGAGACCTGCCATTAACTTTAGTGTGGGGTTGGGGCCACCCATTCACCACCATTTGCAGAGTGAGAAGTCTGAGATTTGTATCCCGTAGTCTAAACTTCCTCGTGCAGGGTACTGGAGCGTGAGAGCTTGTGATCAAACCTGTGGGCTTTCAACCTCAGCCATACTATGGAATCACCTGTGACAGCTTTTGCTTTGTTTTTTTTGTTGTTGTTTGTTTGTTTTCTAAGATTTATTTATTTTTGAGAGAGCGAGCCCATGCGCACAAGGAGCAGAGAACTAGGGAAAGGGAATCTCAAGCAGACCCCACGCTCAGCACAGAATCCAACACAGGGTTCAATCTCATGACCCTGAGATCACGACCTGAGTGGAAACAAGGGACCCTCCACCTGGGAGAGCAAGAGTTACTGAAGCCCAAGTCTCACCCCCAGACATCCTGATTTAATTGTTCTGAGGTATGCCCTGGCATTGAGATGTTTTAAAGCAAGCTGGTGACTGACGTGCCGTGAGGGGGTTTCATAATGCTTAGGGCTCAGTCCTCTCTCACCTTCCTTAAGACCCTTCCCACCTGCCCAAAGTCAGCTCTTCTGATTATTCGATTCCTTCTCTCTCTCTCCACCCCCCACCTGAGAGTTGCCACCTCAGCAACTTTCCAAGGCTGGGTCCTTCTGCCTGCAGTGATTGAACCTCTTTGGGTTTTAGAAATTGTTATGGGCTGAATTTGTATGTTGAAGTACCTCAGAATGTGACTGTATTAGGAGACAGGGTCTTTAAGGAGGTAATTAAGGTAAAAGAGGAGTTCATATGGGCGGACCCAGACCCAATGTAGTGAATTTATAAGAAGAGCTGCTTAGGCAACAGGCATAGAGGAAAAAACCACATGAAAACAGAGAGAAAAGGGAGGCTCCACAAGCCAAGAAGGGAGGCTTCTGAAGAAATCAACACTGAGGATACAACCTGATCTCAGACTTCTAGACTCCGAAACTATGAGGAAGCACACTTCTGCTGTGGAAGCCACACAGCCTGTGTCCTTGTTATGGCAGCATGAGCTAACGAAGACAGGAAGCTTCCTTCCTGGTGTACAGGGTGACTTCTCTCCCCAGAGCCTGATTCTGCTGGACACGTGGATTAGTCTTTAGTACTGAGAGTGTTTTATGCACAAAGAACACCCACAATGATATGAACTTGACTTAATGCTCAATGGGTTGAGCATTTAGGCATTAATATAAAATTCGATTAAATTCCCTTAATTTTAACTGAAATTGCAAACCCAATGATTGATTCTTTTGGATACTTCATTACCTTACATAGCAGACAACATACAGAAATATAACAAAACTTATTACATTTAACTTTAAGCTATTCTATATATCAAATGCCATATGTTGAATTTATTTATTTTTAAGATTTTATTTATTTATTTGACAGACAGAGATCACAAGTAGGCAGAGAGGTAGGCAGAGAGGCAGGCAGAGAGACAGGAGGAAGCAGGTTCCCTGCTGAGCAGAGAGCCTGATGCGGGGCTCGATCCCAGGACACTGGGATCATAACCTGAGCTGAAGGCAGAGGCTTTAACCCACTGAGCCACCCAGGTGCCCTGAATTTATTTCTTCATTAAAGTTGTTTCATACATTCCTAGGATTATGGATGATCTTATTTTGACATCTTCCTAATGTTTCAGTAATATTAGTTTTATACATTCTAGGTCAACAATCTCAGACCCCAAAACTCTCTCTTTTTTTTAACCATTTCTTAGGGCACAAAACTCTGTTTTTCCCCCAAGGCATTTAAATCTAAACCATTAACTACAATGCTGAGCCTCCTTTTCTTACTGCAAAATTTAGTTTTAGGTTACCTAGATTTTTTAAGTCTACTCCCTTCTCTAGAGGTAAGTTTGTCATTAGAACTTGGTGTTTGCCTCTGAAAATAATGTATTTTTTGCCTTGGCCAACATTATATAATGTGTTGCCCTATATTGGGATAGACCGATCTGGTCTAATTAGGGTTATAAACAACGTATGTGTCTTTACTGGGGTTTTATTATCATTAGTGGAACCAACAGCATTTCATTCCCAGGAGCTCAGTCTATGTGTTCAGCAACCCTCTGCAGGATAGTTTGGAAATTTATTACCTTGGAATACACTACCGAATCCTCTCTATATTTGGATTCCGTGATGGACCGCTGATGTTGATTAACTGTTGGGCTCTCTGTCCATCTATTCCACACTTTCTGTTAACTCATTGATTAGCAGCTCATATGTGTCACATCAGATCAGGGAGTACATGATATAAACATGCCTTATTATTGGTGATATTAACTTCCACCAGCTTTTAAGGTCTTGTCTGCCAGTTTTCCCTACTGTGAAGTTACTATTTTCCCCTTTCCATTCTCTATTCAGTAAAAGTTTGTCATGAAGTCCAGCCTGGACCCAAGGGGGAGGGAATTAAGCTCCAACTCCTGGAGGAGAATATGAAAAACTTTGTAGGCTTATGTTAAAACCACAAAAATTAATATTTGGGGGAAAATATTTGTGGGGAGATACTTTGAGGCTATGCAAATACCTTGTTTCTTCTAAAAGTTTCATCCACTAATTTTAGTTGTCATCAGTAGATCTTGCTTACAGTAGTTATTATTGTGGTTTAGTGGTAATTTTCTATTTCCTTCATTCCTTCTATATTTAAGTACTTGAAATTTTTCTATAAGGAAGATTTGTCCCTTCTTCCTCATTAATTTATTTATATCAGTAGGGAGGCATGCATATTTTAATGGTTATAACACAACTGTTATCATTATTTAATTTTTTGGCTCAAATTGTTCCAACTTTGGCCATTAGAATCTCTTTCAAATGTTCTTGTACTTGTAACATACCCCATCTTTTCTTCTTTTTTTTTTTTAGCACCTTCTTCTTAAACAGCTTTACTGAAGGTACAATTTATAGGCCA
Source organism: Mellivora capensis (assembly GCA_004024625.1). Taxonomy (NCBI): domain Eukaryota; kingdom Metazoa; phylum Chordata; class Mammalia; order Carnivora; family Mustelidae; genus Mellivora; species Mellivora capensis. The sequence continues at coordinate 108,228 of PISX010003158.1, read as the reverse complement.
TAAAACTTCCTTGTTTTAAGGTCACGTGCATGTTCAGCTTTAGGAAATTTCATGGCCATCATGTCACATGGTAATTCTATTTCTAATTTTTTGAGGAACTAACAATTTTGTTTAGGTATTGGTTTTTGGTTTTTGGTTTTTTGATAGTAGCCATCCTAATAGGCATAAGAAGGTGCATTGTAGTTTTATTTACCTTTAATTGGTACTAATGCAGTGGTACATTTTCTTCTGCCGTTATTTGACCTTAGGAACCCCTTCTATTAAGTGCATATTCAAGTCTTTGCTCACTTTTTTTTTTTTTTTTGCATGTTGTCACTCTTTTTCTTATTGGCTTATAGTTTGTTTATATATTCGGAATGAATACTTTGCTAGATACATGCTTTGCAAATCCCTTATTCTGTGGGTTGCTTTTTCTAGTAGGAGGGGAAATCTGTAGCTCGTGTTTTGTCCATGATTTTGAAAATAAAACCTCAGTCCCATCCATTCTGCAAGATTGAACGGTTGTTGTACCTTTTCTATGAAATACTCTTTTATTAATTTCTTATAACTCCAACCTCCATTAATTTTTTCCATCTCTGTCCTTCCAGAATGCTATCTGATTTTGTGATCTAATTGTATACAGTCCTACCCTTGCTTGTCTCTTACATATCCTCCAGCCAGACCATATTGCTTAAATTCTTCCCTGCTTAAACTCTAAAAGAGAGGGCAGGGACCTTCTTTTATATTCTTAGCATATACCAATATTTACAACCATAGCAAGAGCTCAATACTTGTTATATGGTTTGAAAAAAAATAACACTACGAGGATATCTACTATCCATTAAGAAGAATTGCTAGCAAATAAATTGTTGAAATTAAATATATTGTGTTAAAGAGATTTTGAAAAACAGAGTCACAGAAGTAGTCACTAAGAGAGTCCATCTCTACAATGTGAAGTATTAGTATTGGGAGCATTCCTCTTTAACTGCCCTACATGTTATTTGGAATTCCAGTCATCAATGGTTCTGAGTACCACCTTCATTATCATAGTCTTACTTTTTCATCTCTAGAACACTCACTTTCACCTAGAGTTGGAATAATTATCCTATTCTCCATTTGTTTTTTAATGTTTTTGTTTTGCCATTTGTCTCTTGATCAAAGTTCACCCATTTATACCATGAGTCTGGATAAGCCTGAACTGATAGCTGGTCCCAGAAACAATTTTCCCTAAAAGCGAAATCTGAGCTTTCTTAGAGGAAACACAAAAATTTAAAGCCTCATTTTAATACTTTTTGGAAGGCTACTTAATTAAATTTCATTGCTTGCATTCTGGGACTGAGATCAAGAAAAATTAGATGTGTTATCTCTTAGAGGGGTGTTCTGATGGAATGCTGGCATTTTTCGCATATGTGAGATAACAAGACAACCAGTGTTTTTATAGGCTTTGTGTCCTTCCCCATGGAATTCTACAACAAACCTCTCAAGTTCAAGTGTAACTTTCTTGGAATGACATGTTCTGCATATGATGCTGGAATCCCAGAGTCCTCTTTCTGCACCTGGTAAATCAGAGAAAATGAGTCAAAACTCCTAGGAAATTCTTTATCAGCTACTGAGACATTTAGGAAGAAGGCATCTGAAATCCTTGAAACCTCTAGGGCACTACTTAATGTATTACAACAAAACCAGTGGAACAATGTTCCATGATGTGGCCAGTTCAGTCATTATTATAATAGGGATGCAATAAATATAAAAGATTTCCTCACATGCTTAACTCATAATGGAAAAACAACACTGGATAACTCAGAATGCTTAGGGACCTGAGATGGGGGTAGAAAAATGGATGGTTACTACAGGGCTTGGTTAACTGAAGCTGATTATAATAGCTTAACCAAATAAGGAGGTTATTTATCCAATGTTGTAAGAGTCTGGGGGAGGCAGTGCAAGACTGATGAAGCCATTTGAGAAAGCAGGTCCCTTCTCACCATCCTTACCATAGTCACAAATGACTGTTTGCTTCAACACTGCATCATCACAATCTGGATAAAGGGGAGGACAGATTAAGGGCAGAAAGTTGTGTGTGTGTATATTATTATATGTATCAGGGAAATTATAAATATATAAATATAAAATCTGGGGAAATTATATAAAATACAAATATTTAAAGTAGGGGAAAAGTAGCTTTCCATGAAATAACTTTTGTTTCAGCTCCTTGGTCAATGGGTTAGATGATCACCCTAGCTGAGGAAGGGCATTTTGGAGGTATTTTAAATTGCATTTCTTACCTCTCTCCCCCAAGGAAATTTATGATTGTTAGCAAGGAAGAACAATAAATAGTGAGTAGGCAAACTGGCAATGTCTAACACATTTGTTTAATTAAGTGCCATTCTTTATATTTTAAGTCTTGCTGTTAGACATTTTTCTAAAAATGTGTGTATCTATTTGCATGCCTTTGAAAGTTCACCAACACAAATCATAACCAAAATTTTTTGTTTCTCAACTTACTTGATTTTTCAATATCAATGGACAACCTATGATACATCCACCTGGTGGATTACTGCCTAGTTAATCCAAACAAATGTATGGGAAAAGTTTTATACAAATGCTTCACAAAAGAAAGTGTCCAAATGACTAATAAATATATGAAAAATGTGCTCACTTTTGTCATTGGGAATATGCAAATTAAAGCCATAATAAATTACCGTTGCATACCTAGTAAAACATTTATGCTTAAAAAGAGAGAAGTGCCAAATGTTGGTGAGGATGTGGAACAACTGACACCTTCATACATTGCCGGTTCCAAGGTAAAATGGTAGCTCTTTGGAATGTTATTTGTTAGTATCTACTAAACCCAAACCTATGAGCTGGCAATCTCATTCCTAGGTAGATACCACTGCACACCAAAATACATGCCAAAAAGTGGTTATGCTCCTAATAGCAAAATCCTAGAAACTAACAAAATATGCACCAAGAGTAGAAGGGATAAATAAATGATGGTATAATCAGATAATGGAATATTCTACAGTAATGAGAATGAACAAACTACAATTACATACAACACTGCGATGACTGACAAACACTGAAGCAAAAGGAGCCAAACAGAGTCATGGAGAAGGACCCATTATGTGAATCCACTTACATAAAGTTCAAAAATAACCACATTTATTCTATGACTTCTAAGAAGTCAGAAAAGTAGTTAAATTTTTGAGAGGAGAGTAGTGACTTAAAGTAGGCAAGAGGAGGATCCCTGGGTTCCTGATGTCATTCTTTTTCTTCATCTGGATACTGGCTATCTGGGTGAGATCACTTTGTGAAAATTCACAAGGTATATATTTAGGGTAAGTTCACTTTTCTGTATTCATATCATAGTGCCATAAAAAGAAGAGAAAGTCACAATCATATACTACTATTACAATGAAGGTGCCCCATCTTTTTTCTAAGGGCATTTCTATCCAACCATGCTTTGGATCCCAGGCCATTTTTTTTTTTAAGTGTTCCAGAGCCTTGAGACATTATCTTCCTTCTCTTATATCTTTAACATCTCCTTCTCTAATAGTGCCGTCTCATCAGCATTTAATCACGTTTGAGACTCTCTAAATAAAACCACCACCACCACCCCCTCTTTTACCCATAAATTCCATTTGGCTAATTCTCTCTTAAATTTTCCTTTACTGTCAAAATTTTTGAATGAAGAAAAGTCTCAGCTCTCTTGCCTTCCATTTTTTCCTTTACTCATTGCAATCTGGTTTAATTCGCCATTGTTCACCTAAATCTGTATTTGTCTATTTCCAAAACAGCCTCTCTGTTGCTAATTTAATGAACACCTTCCGGTATTCCCATTTGACATTTTAGTATTATTTGCTATTCTTCAACCATTCCTACCATCTGGAAAAACTCTCTTCCTTGGGCATTTATGACCTCGCTCACTCCTGATTCTCCACCCAACTTCTCTAGACACTCATTCTGCTTTCACTGTAAACTTCTCTTCCTCTACTCATTTTTGAAGTGTTATCTCAAGTCCAGATGTCTCCTCTGAACTACAGAGCTGTACATGTAACTTCCATACAGCATTTTCACTTAGATGTCTCACAAGTACTGAAAAGTCAACTAAGCTAAACATTTTCTCCTTGATGATGATCATCTTGCTATTTTCCATGTCTCAGTAAATAGCACCAACCAGTACCCAAGCCAGAAACTCATAGTGAATAAAACACAGAAGATTCCCAATTGTGGTTATGATTTCTGCTTCTGGCATCATTGTTGAACTAGATATCGTAGGGGAATTCTCCGGCTGCAAAACAACTAGATACTGGATCAAAAACATTTTTTGCTATTTTTGCTTGGCTCTCAGAAATCTCTTCAAAGACCCCTCTTCCCACCAAATAAAGAGAAATAAATCTTGAGCAGAAACTAGAGGAAGGGTCTCTATGCAAGCTGGAGAGATGGGGTTGGTCTGAATGCAAATGCCAATAGCAGCTCTATGTTAGGAAGTGAATCAGATACTCCTGCATTTAGGGGACATCATAGGAAGGGTTAAAGTGGTCCCAGTTGCTGGTACTCCTGGGCACATGGCAGAACCAGATGCAAATCATCTTTGAAACAAAGTGTCTTCAATTTAAGCCATCAGAGTTCCCACATATTAAGATCAAGGAAATATGAATTCACAGTCTAAAATCACCAAGTATCCAGGAGGCAAGCCATCATGAGTGAGAGAGGTAAAAACGTACAACTTATTTAGATACTGGGGTTGTCAGATACAGGGTATAGAATAATAATGTAAGAGATGTTTGAAGAAATAAAGTATGGAACCACAAAGATAGGCAAGCAATTAGAGACCATCAGGAATGAGAATGATCTGGGTAATAATAAAATGGAACTTCTAAAAATGGAAAACCGATTTTAAGAAAAACTCATTGTAGGGGTTTAACAGCAGGTGAAACATAGTTGAAGGGTGAACTGTAACTTTTGGCTGAAGAAATTACCCAGAATGGAGTACAGAGAGAAGACAGAAAATATGAGAGAAGCTGAGAGATGTGGAGAAGAGAAGAGGAAAAGGAAACATTTATTTTGAATCACAAAATAAGAGAGAACTGAGGAAAAGGAATAATTGAAGATATAATGATTGAGCATTTTCCAGAAGTGATCATGGATATACACCTATTTTTTCCAAGTAGAGTAAAAGAAACCTAGATATAGATACATCATAGTGAAACTGAAGGGCAGCAAGGAAAAAAGATTCCAAAAGTAGCCAGAAAAAAAGAGCAGATCATTCATAAAAACACAGCCAGCAATGATGAAAGCCAGAATGAATGCTGTATTTTTCAAAGTGTTGGTCTTGTATTATAAATTCAATTTATTTTTTTAAGAATGAAAGGGATACAAAAACATTTTTGAATAAACAAAAATACACAATTTACTAGGAGAACTCTATTAAAAGAACTTCTAAAGATTTACTTCAGGAAGAAGGATCATAGAATAACGATCTGGGATATAAGAAAGAATGGTAAGTACCAAATGTATATGTATACAGTTGCCCTTGAACAACACAGGGGTTAGGGGCACATACCCCTCATGCAGTAGAAAATCCATGTATAGGGCACCTGTGTGGCCCAGTTGGTTAAGACGAAACACATTACTGGCAATAAAGAGGGCCACTACCTAATGTAAAGGTTAAATATATCAGAAATATAACAATTTTAACTTGTATGCATCCAATTGAATAACCTCGAGCTATAAAAAGCAAAAATTCATTAAGTTTCAGGATAAAATGGACAAATCCAGAATTGTAGGTACTCCATGTTCTTTACTATAAAAATCATAAATAAAACGAGTGAAAACATTTAAAAGACATCATTTGCATTGCTTGTGAGAGTAAGTGTGATTTTTTCTCCATTTTCTAAATTTTATTGTTTTGACAATTATGTTTACAATTAAAACACTTTTTCCAAAAAATAAGTATGGAGGTGAAATTTTAGTTAACTGGGGGCTCAGGGTGGGCTTAGTTAATTATTACTATATGTGTGGTAGTTATGTAGTTTTAGTCTACACAAATGTTTAATGGGTTGAATATATTTTAACCAACTTAACTCCTTTTTCTTTGTATTTTTGCTAAAATGTCAAATGATTTACTCACGGACTTAAAAAGTTCAGAAACACCTTGACTGATACGTTAAAGAATCTGATTTACCACATAGTTTCTGTTTTCCTAAATAAGAATTTAAAAACTTTGGAAAGAATGCATAAGAACTCATTCCTAATTTAAATATGCTACCACTGATGGTTAAAGGCTCCATCATTCTGGCTACCTGTTATTAACAGAGCTACGATTTTTCTCTACTGCCCAGACATCAGTATCATCACTGTAGGGATCGGTTACCCTGAAAACAAAAACAAGAACAAAATCTAGAGAAAAATACAAATTGTTAATTCTTCTTTTCATATTGACATTCCTTTGGATATAACACATTGCTATTCCTAAAACTCAGTGTTTAACCTCAACTTATGCCTCTTGAAGTGTGTGTGTGGTACACAAGTTAAATGAAATAGTAACAGATCATTGTATACAAATAGAAAATAAGACAGAGTGCTGGGAAACCGGTTCTAAAGAAAATAGGCACAGGATTGTTTTATAATAGTACAGATCTTAACTCATTGTAAACTGAAACTATTGAAGGTCGACAATGCAATTAATATTCCTTAGAAATGTCAAAAGCTGGGCACCTGGGTGGCTCAGTGGGTTAAGCCGCTGCCTTCGACTCAGGTCATGATCTCAGGGTCCTAGGATCGAGTCCGGCATCGGGCTCTCTGCTCAGCAGGGAGCCTGCTTCCCTCTCTCTCTCTCTCTCTGCCTGCCTCTCTGTCTACTGTGATCTCTCTCTGTCAAATAAATTAAAAAAAAAAAAAAGAAAGAAATGTCAAAAGCTTAGCCTCGCTACCTTAAATGTGGTCAGAACACTTGAGTTAAGCCTACAGTTGGGCAAAATCATCAAACACAAAGCCTGTTTTATAATAAAGTATGGAATATCTTATGTAGTTTACTGAATACTGGAAGTGAAAAATAGAATGGTTGTATCAGTTGCTTACCCTTGTGATTGCGGGGCTGCCTGGGAGCTGACTGCTGACTGGCTGCCCAGCATCTCCAGTATCACACCGCATACCACTAACCAGGGAAAAGGTCAAAATTCAAAATCTAAAGTACAGTTTCTACTGACTGCCTATGGCTTTTACATCATGGTAAAGTTGGAAAATAATAATTGAACCATAGTAAGTAGGGGACTATTTGTACTAAAAACAGACAGTAAGTAGATTCCTTTGAATATATTATCTAAAAATCTAAACTGTAAAGCCTCATTTAATCTATTACACAAAATGTTTTTTCATAGTTTACTGTATGCAATTCTGGGAAAGTAATAACACTGTTGAAAAAGTAAAATGGTAATGTTGAAGTGTATCAAATTTTGAAAAATATGGAAAAAGGACAGAAATTCTAAATTCTTCGGAATGTATTACCCAATAGATGTGTTTCAGAATCTTCTTAAAACCTTTTGAGATTTGAATATCCAGAATATTCGGTTGGTATAATCCTTTTGCTGTTTAAAGCCAACAATAGAATAAAAATGGAATGCAGTTATTTCCAACTCTTTGCTCTAATAGTCTAGAAATGAAATAAAAAATTTTAGAGTAGGTTAAATAACACTCAATGTCAATATACTTTAAATTATTTTACTTTTATTTTCTCTCACTTTTTTTCTGTTTAAATTTATTGAATTATAACATGCATACTAAAAGCACAAATCGTAACTGTACAGCTTGGTGATTTCTCACAAAGTGACCATATTCAGTGCTATCAACACACTGTATTATCAACTTTTAAGGTGATAAACTGCTAAGATTGAAGGATTAAAACCATCAAACACCACTACAAAGAAGTAAAGTAATAAACCAGTAAGTGTAACTAGGCACACATGCAAAAATGAAACAATTTTTGGCACACGTTTTATACCACATATGTATTCTGTATTATCAGAACATGAGAAAATACATTATCTCAATCTGATAGGTTCCTGACTTGGGGGTTCTCCTACTGTACCCACCCCCCCTCCATCCTTGCAGTAGCTGATTTCAGCAGAAAATATATTAAAGCAAACAGCAGAAAAAATACAAAGCTTCAGAACCAATTAAATTGTTTAGCAACCTGTTTGTCTTCTTTCGTGAGCTACAGCTGTTTAACAAATCGTGACCTTACGGGATAACTTTAAATTTGAAATTAACTTTTCAACGTTTTAAATGAGGTTTCTTCCTTTCCTTGATTGGCAGATCATTTTTGTTCACTTAAAATTAAAATTGCTGTAGGTCGTCTCCTAATTCCTTGTCTAGTCAAAGCACCCAGAGATTACTGAAGAGATGAGAGAATCTCAGACCTGGGTCCTGCAATTATTTTACCTTTAAATAGCAGAAACTGTATTATATTCAGCCGGGGAACCCTGTCTTAGATCTTTTATTCCTTGTTTTTTCAGTGATTTCATTGATCCGCCACTAACTTTCCCAGTAGCCAACAATAGTTTACATAGGTCGCTATTGGTTTTGTTCGGAATTCTGAGTAATTTAGCCACAGGTGATTAGCAGTCTTAAAGGGGTTCTTACGGTCAAAGAATCCAGAGAATGCGAAGCCTTGGTACCCAAATGAGGCAACAATGAAAGACTGGCAAAGCTCAGAAATGGTCCTGAGAGCACAAACGCCAGCTCAGATTTCAGGTTGCCGGGACGCGCCCTCTCGGCTGCCTGAGCCCCCCAGGGAAGAAGGTCCCACTGAGGACGCCGGAGATGAGCATGGGCGACCTTGCCACTGCCACCCCCACCACGAGCAGGAGTAAACGCGCCACATCCCGTCACCAGGGCAACTCGGCAATCCAACACCAAGGCTCAAGATTCCGCATCCCCAGTCACCGGACGCAGAAGAGAGGCGCATCACGACCCAGCAGCGGGGACTGGAAGCGTCCCGGACGCCCCCATCCCCGGCGTGCCCAATGCGACGGAGGAGCCACTCCCTCCGCGGGCCTCGGGCAACCGCCCCCAGCGACCTCACCGCAACCGGACCTCTCTCCCGCACGTGGCAGCCGTGATTGTCCCAGAGCGGTATCCCTCCGCGCCCCCGCCTCAGTCTGCCCCTCCCTTCCCAGGACCCTTCGAGTCGGGGCGCCGCGGAAGGATCGCACGCACGAGCGCGCGCACGCCCGTCCGCCCCGCCGCGGCCGCGGAGAACTGAAAGGTTCCGCGGTGAGAAGGTGCAGCTGCCGCCAGCACCGTCGTCGCCGGCACAGCCGTTCCGCAGCCGCTGGTGCTTAGTCCCGCGGTGCGGGCGGGCGGACAGGCAGGCCGGGCGCGCTCCGCTGCTTGTCCCTCCTCGCAGTCCCTGCGTCCTCCCTCCGCAGCTCCTCGGGGAGGGGGGCGGTCGGTGCCTGCGCAGAGCCGCCTCCTCCCCGCCCCCGCCCCGCCCCCCCTCCCCCCGGCGCCGCCGCCGCCCGCTGCCGCCGCTGCGCCTGCTGCTCCTCGCCGTCCCCGCTGCAGTGCGAAGGGCTCGAAGATGGCCGGTTGGCAGAGCTACGTGGATAACCTGATGTGCGATGGCTGCTGCCAGGAGGCCGCCATTGTCGGCTACTGCGACGCCAAATACGTCTGGGCAGCCACGGCCGGGGGCGTCTTCCAGAGCATTACGGTGAGGACCGGCGGCGGTCCGGGTTCCCCTTCTCGTCCCCGGACTCGAGCGGGGCCGGCCGGCTGTGGGCACAGGAGGGCCGCGCCGGCAGGTGTGGTAGGCAGCTGGCGCCGAGGATGCGGCTGCGGGGCGGACGGGGAGGCCGAGGCCCGGGGACGCCCCCTCGCCGGGGGCTGCGCTGACCCGGCGGGGGCGGCGGCCTGGCTCCCTGGCTCCCTGACTGCCTCGGCGGCCCCCGGCGTTCCCAGTGCCTGTCCGTAAGGCGGGGGGAGGGGGCGCACCGGCTGGGGCGGGGGGGGTGCGGGTTTTTTCCCCTCTTCGCGAGGCTCTTTCTGGTCTCCTGCAAAACCTGAGGTTTGCTTTGCACGTCCCGGGGTGGAAGCGGGGGCTGGAGGGGCCGGGCGGGTGTGCGCGGGCTTGGGATGGGGGTCCTCCGGCGGCCGGGCTGCCCCTCGGTTCCGCGGACAGCGCGCCGCCTGCGCCGCGGGCTGTGGGAGGCGGCGGCTGCCCGGACCCCGGATCCTCGCAGCGACTTTGCGTAGGTTTGCGGGTGTCCAGGCCTTTGGGGCTTGAGAGAAATGTACGCCGACAACGTAGGTGGATTCGTGAATCTCGACTTCAGCTCTGGCTCCATAGGATTTTTTTTTTTTTTAATTCTCCAAGATGGCGAACTGCCATTGATTTCTCTCCTCCTATGGAGATTCATCGATATACCGTTATCCCCAATTACGCAACATAGCTCTAAAAAAGAGGGTGCTTTTATGGGGCTTACAGTAATCTGTGAAAGCCGAAGGGACACTTCACTTCTCCAAGTCCCTCCCTCTTAAGATAGTAAAGGAACTAATGCAGATTTATGCTTTACAGTGCCTGATTTTCTTGTGACTTAATGGTTTTGACTTGGTTGCCACATGTTTGGGGGATAATTGTTACTAAGCCTCCAGTGCTGCTGTACTGTTTTGCCTCTTTCTGCACATGGCTGTTTTTTGATTGTGACGATTGTGTCAAATACAGGGGCATTCCCTTAATAGCCCCACGCTCCTCTCCCATCAAATGCCAGAATCCAGGCCCCCTATTATGAGTGCAACTAATTAATCTGTACTACTTAACACGGCTTAAGATCTAACTGTAGAACTCAGTCCTTGATACCGGTACTTTACGATCTCCTATAATCGCAGTGGAGTACAGTTATTATAGAGAATTGGCATCTGTCTGGCGATCAACTTTTTTCCTGCAGTCCTCTTGTCTTTGTGTGTGAGTTCCCGCTGTCTGGCTGGGAAGATTGCGGGAGTGTGCTTGGAAATGGCTGGGGCCTGCTATGACTCTGCAGTTCTGATGGGGGCGACGCCTTCCTTCTTATTCAGGGAATGTTAGAATGCACGTTTTCTCCTTTCCGGTTCTGGTGACTACCTCAGTTTCTTTCCCGGTCTCCCTCCATTTTCTCCGGGTTTTTTTGTTTTTTACCGTTGCCTACTGCAGTGCTACCAGCTGAATCCTCTTTGCATTTGTCCAGAAAGAAAACTGGTTACTGAGGTGGGAGGGGAAAGGAAGTTGGAGAGGAAAAAGAGTGGCTAGGAAAGTAGAGGAGGGAGATACGAATTTTGGAACGTGTTGAGGTCTAGGGTTTGAGGTTCATACTGTGGGGGATATTTCAAGCTATTTAAAGCAGAGTAGAAGTGAACAGGTCTGTTAAGCATGGGCATTATTTCAGGAGACTTTCAAGCAACTTTAAGTTTAATGTAGCAGAACTGTAATGTGACTGGATGTGACAGACAAGCAGTTGTTAGAAGAGTTTATAGGTGAATCTTTGCCATTACATAAGCACTTCAGGTACCACCTGACTTGTAACAGTTTATAAATCTGTTAAGTTTGCAGTTTAGTGCAACTTCATAGATTCTTTGCACAGACTGGTCTTTAGTTAGTAGTAGTTAAATGTGAAATGGAGTGATACAAAACATGTAGTCATACAGGATTAAGTAATGCTTTAGAAAAAACAAACTTGATTTTATGTTCGTGAAATGTGGATGTCTTCTAATACAATACGATACAAACTTGGCACACTGTTTCCACTTATATGGAGGCAATGAAAAGAATTACAACTTCATGGTTTTTTGTTTTTTTTTTTCCTTTCCTCTCTCTCTCTCTCTTTTTTTTTTTTTTTTTTTTTGGTGGGGCCAGCCAGTAGAAATAGATATGATTGTAGGAAAAGACCGGGAAGGTTTCTTTACCAACGGTTTGACCCTTGGCGCAAAGAAGTGCTCGGTGATCAGAGATAGCCTATACGTTGATGGTGACTGCACAATGGACATCCGGACAAAGAGTCAAGGTGGGGAGCCAACATACAACGTTGCTGTCGGCAGAGCTGGTAGAGGTGAGCAGAGTACTCTTTTGGTTAAAAGTTGCACGCTCCATTACAACTTATTAAGCAGTTTCCTTAACATTTTGAATTAAAGTGTTAGTCCATAATGGCTATTAAGGTGGTTTTTGTGAACTGCCCAGCACTGAAGGGAGGCACTGCTTTGCTTGAGATTTACCAACTCTATAGCAGCTGCATACACAGCCTAGTCTCTAAGATCCTGACTTTACTCAAAAACAGAAGAATCACACGTTATTCACATATATTAAGTCATTCATACTGTTTGGTTACTTTAGTCCTTTTGAGTCTTTCACCTTTGCATCTCTTCCCTGCATTTTAATTATTTACTGCTCAGCATAAAAAAGGAAGAATTAACATTCACTCATTTTTCCATTAGAAATATTGTTGGTGAAGAGAGAAATAATTAGAATAAGGTTTTATAATAAGCCGCCTGTTTACTGAAATAGTTTCAAAGACTAAGTTTGTGATTTAGATTTGAAAACTAGGAAATATTTATACAGTTCTGGTATTTCCTGATTATTGTCAACATTGCAGAATTCTTACTACACTTAGTAAGTCTCACTACTTTTTCGTAAAAAAACTTCCAAGATTAAGGTTTATTATAACATCTAATTGTTTTACAAATACACTGAAATGTTTTAGTCTTTGTAAATATTTTGTAAATTAAGAGGGCTGTGTGGCCTCAGATAGCAGACTTGCCACAGCTGATTTTAAGACCAAATCTATGTGAATGAATTTGAAGCCCCTCCTAGCAGTAATTTACTGCCATGGTTCTACCAACTCCTTGTGATTATCCTGAAGGTTACTCTTATTCTGATATGAGTTATGCTTATGAGTATTTTTCTTTAGGAATTAGATAATTGAAATAGAGATATATCTCTAAACATTACCTGAGTTCAGATAAATCTGTTCAAAAGAAGTATTAACCACGTGACAAAACTAGAATAAGATTTTTATACTAAATGGCACCACTGACATCTAGTGGTAGCAAGTATAAAATCGGCCATGCAGGTATTTTGGGGCTGGACCTCTGAATTGCATCATAGAAGAACCTGTTGTTGGAGATAGTAATCCTGTTTCAGGATTTCAGATTCAAAAATAAAGCACAGTGAGGATATCAATAAGCACAAGCCTTAAGTACTTTTTATTTGGCCTTTTCTGAATGGCACTGAAAATGCTCTTTAAAATTTGGTCTTGGTTTTCCTCTGGAATTAATAGACACATTGAGTCTTACTGGGAAGACTTAATAGTTTGTACTTAATCAAGCCTATTAAATTTGGGGAGAATTCTGTAAGTATTCATCTAAGTTTTTAAGTTTATATTTTGGGGAGTAGTCTAATAATTTGTCATTTGTTTTTGCCCTAGAAGAAAATGATCGTACTTCTTTTTTCCTAGCTAATATAAAGATATTTTATGGAGTGCTGCAGCTGCACTGATTGGGCTTCCAGGATGCAGTTTATAGTGTTTTTAGCATATTTCTAGTTTGAAAGTTCTCTTTTTGGAGACCTAGTTGACTTCAGTGCTTGACAGTTCACGGAAAACTAACTTAATGTTAACTTATTAATCGGGGTTCTGTCTGCTAAAACTTATGTGACTTTCTTGATTAACACTTCTTTTGAAACACTTTTCTTCTTTCTCTTTCAGTCTTGGTCTTTGTAATGGGAAAAGAAGGGGTCCATGGAGGCGGATTGAATAAGAAGGCATACTCAATGGCAAAATACTTGAGAGACTCTGGGTTCTAGCTGCTAGGCAGACTGTTAAGTATTAGGGGAAAATTGCTCTTAAACTTTCCTAGCTGTAAGCTTGAGTCTTAATTCTGGAAATTTTATTAGCAATGCAGGGTGATGGGGTATGAACCTGTGTCTCCTTTGTATCCCTCTGTTGGTGGGGAAAGGTGTCTTTCTTTCTGCCCTCCCCCCCTTAAATAATTCTGTTCACTTTTGTTTTGTTTCCCTGTGTACTCCAGCATTGGTTATAGTCATGGGAAAGGAAGGTGTCCACGGAGGCACACTAAACAAGAAAGCATATGAACTCGCTTTATACCTGAGGAGGTCTGATGTGTAAGCAGCCTCTCCCCATCTACCTAGCAACTGTCTTCATCACCACCCCAATTATGGTCACAGTGCTACCAGACTATAGGTGGTAGCTAATTTTTCTTTACCTATTTTCTAATGTCATGATTCCTGTTTGCCCAGTGGATCATTTGTATGTTAACCACTGTATGTAACCAACCCTTATCTGGCAACATAATTGCAGCACAATAATGATTTGCATGATACCTTGAAATTTGGGGGGAGGGGGCATGCCAAGTTGGGCATCACTTTGTCTTAGCAATTAATGGGATATTGATAACTAAAATAAGTTAATATTAAGCAAGGTGCCAGTTGTACAATCTCTAATTTGATCAATGTCTTTTCAGCACTTTGAGCATTTACTTAGCTCATTTAGTCTTCCTTTTGTAGCGCATGGTTGGGAGGAAAAAGTGCATGCATCTTTCCTTCACTCCTCTTTTCCCACCTTTTCCCTTTGCACATAGGTATTTGGTTTGCTTCCATCTTTGACGCAGTGCCTGGTTTATTTAACCAAGTAATAATCCTTTTGTTGACGAGCTATTGAGAGCTGCAGTAGTTTGCTTTCAGTATTGTTATGTTGCACTTGAGTAGAGACAGGCCTTCTGTCTGTAGGATATGTGAAGAGTGCAACTGCAAAACGAGAGCAAAAGGCACTTCCTCCCATGACCTTACAGTAACCATAACAGATCGAATCCCCAGGGACATTCCATCATTGCAATAGCTCAGATTTGTGTTCCTGTCTTTTTCTTTGCACACCAGCTCTACTCCTTAGTAAAATTGTAAAAGGCTGCCATTATGGACATTAGGTATCCCAACATAACCATCTGGAGTGTGTCCAGTTTGTTCTTCATAGGACCAATTTTTATTTGCAGCTTGAGTTTTATATGAAGTTGCATTATTGTGGACTTGGCTGTCTTGTGATGAATTTTTTTCATATGTGTTCTGTGCCATACTATTGTTAAAATGAACTGTTGCTATTGTGAGATGGATTTTAACTGACCTATTAAAGGTTTCTTTCGAATGGCACTACTTTAGGGACATTCTAGTATTTGCTTCTATTGTTTGGGCCTTGTGGATAATGTACAGATTTAAAAACAAATCTTGTTGCTGATTTGTCCATTTCTTTCCCTGCACTTTGTTACATCTGGGATACAGTCTAACTCATCTGATTTAATATGCATTTAAAAAAATGCCATAACTATTAAACACCTTGTTTACAGACAGATGAAATAAATTTATTCCAACCAAATACTCTAGACTCCTGTGTTTATGTAAATTGTTGTCACTGTTACAGTTGATTTTTGACACACTGGGATATACAGAATAGGCCAGACTCTGTAGCAAGCATAAAATCTTAAAATTGAGCTCATGGCCTATTCCATATCCTGTAGGATTTATTATAAATAAAATGAGTGCCTGGGAATTTCTTTTTCATGGGCATTGATCTTTTTTTTTTTTTTTTTTTTTTTTTTAAGATTTAATTTATTTGACAGACGGAGATTACAAGTAGGCAGAGAGGCAGACAGAGGGGGAAGCAGGCTCCCTGCAGGGAGCCTGATGCGGGGCTTGATCCCAGGACCCTGGGATCATGACCTGAGCCGAAGAGAGGCTTTAACCCACTGAGCCACCCAGGTGCCCCATGGGCATTTATCTTTTTTAAAAAGGCTTTAAACATTTTGGGCTCATCTTTGGGTTTGCGAGAGGAAAATTGACTTACCCGCTAGAAATTAAGTATTCTCTCTTGTTGGTCTCTAGCTGTGAAATCTAGTGAGCAGTAAGGAACTCAATACCAAGAAGGGTTTCTGCATTGTGGATTCTTCTGTGTTGAACTGTCATGTGACTTCTTTAGATTTGGAAGCTGTATTGGCATGCTGAAGTCAACCAACTGGGAGTTTCACAGAAGAGAAGATGTCCCTTAGGTAGCATGTAAGAAAACTGGGATATTCCTGGAGTTTCTGGCACTGGAGTGACCTATTAGCTTTGACTACATAATAGTCAAGTTTAATTTGAGGTTATAAGGTTTCTGGGATGTATTCACATTTAGTGAATGTTTAATACTCTTTAAGAACTTTGAGGCAGAAGCTTGGAGCAGGAATGCTCAAAAGTTGGTGGTGGGTCTAAGCAAAACTGGAGAGCTGGTTGTAATGCAGATTCTGGGCTCTGGATTTTCACCCTAGAGATGGGATTCCATAAGCTCCAGAAGTCCATTTATAAATAATTGGCAGGTCAGTCTGGTTCACTTTTAAGTGGTCTATATATGCTACCATTTAAGAAACAGTGGGTTAGGGAATGGGAATCTCCACCTTATTAAACTGTACTGTGCATAACTGAAATTTTTTGACCGTGTTGTCAGGGATTAGTTCTCAGTACATACAGGGATGTAAAAGTATGGAAGGTTAGAAATTTGGGGCTACTTTGGTAGTTGGACATAACCTTTGAAATTGAAAAAAACTTCAACTTCTTGGCTTGTTAAGAACCCAGTTACAAACAAAAGGTTGGTCAAATGAAAATTTGATGTTTGGGGTGTGATGATTTGAGACTTTACAGTAATAATATATATGCATGCTTTAGCTGTAAAGAACAGTTAGGGTAACTGATTAGAAACCAGTGACCAGGAAGTCCGCTACAGTCTTCCGCTTTACCAGCTGAGCTATCGAAGGGACTAGAAAGCAGTGACCAAACTTTTGTGAAGCCCTTAAGGAACCTATAAAGTGAAAAGTGTGTGTTTGGGGGTATGGGTAAGGGAGGAGAAGATGGTAGGGGGCAACTATAACACTAGTGTTTAATGAAACTAGCCATTGGCCCCCTACCCACAAAAAACACTTAGGAGAAAATATATGTAGGTAACTGTTTTATGCTTAGTTCTAGGAATTTAACCTAAGGAAATGGGGCTAAATACATTGTATACTTAGAATGTCATCACATCACATTACTTAAAATACCTAAACTTGGGAAACTGCAAGATTTAACTTTGAGGGTTATGGGTTGAATGAATTAGTAGTATGTCCAGAGAATAAAAATAGTCCTTGAATAACATGAGGAAATGCTCACCAACGTTAAATGACAGATATTGCATACAGTATAAATGCATAGAGTGTATAATATATACATGTATTTTACATAGGTGTTTCTGAAGGCAAAATATCAAGATAAATTCATCTCTGGGGTAAGTTTCCATGTGACTACTTTCATATCAGAAAAGTTTTAAATTAGGAAAGAATTTTTTAATGAAAATTAGATTTTAATTTTATTTAATGTCCTATTTAAAAAGCTGTATAGTTACACCATGAAGAAATAAGAGATTTCAACTGACCATATATATATATATATATATATATATATATATAATGGGTTTTTTTTTTTACACAACTAAAAGTAGCAGTTTGGAGTTTAAAAGGGGGGGGCAATTTTGCCTCAGAAAAACTCCTAATACTTAAAAGGAACCCATGTCCTTTATCTGATTTATAGATTGAGGACTGAAGGGATACAACTTTTTACTACATGTTATAGTGGCCTTTAACTTTGTCCTTTTAAAAAAAAAAATGGTTTTAGGTATGGTGTTTATTTAACAACTATAAAAAGCTATTACCGTATATTTATGTGGCAGGTACTGAGTGTCCTCATACCCTCCCTTAGGTTAAATGAAATTGTACAGATGACCACCCAGGTTTGCAAAGGTTAGGGTTGTATAAGTACATCCAATTCCAGAGTCTGCTTCCCTACCATAGTAAACTGATGATCTGTTTCTCAGGCCTGTGTGTGATTTTTAAAAGGAGATTGGGGGAGGGAACAACTTGTATCAGGCAGTGGGTACTGAATTCAGCCTTTTATTTTCCTAAGTGGAAATAACTTTTTTTTCTTTTGATGGATTATAAGATTTTTTTTTCAGAAGGTAAAATTTCCCCAGTATTGTTAACATTTCTTTTAAAAATAAATTTTTCTCCTTTTACAACAGAAGACAATTATATATCATGTACTTAACTATTCTCTAATGTGCTTTTGTTGACTAAAAATTCCCATGTCAATATAGCTGTCTAGATACTTTGTTCTTTAAAGGCTGTAGAGATAGATGTCTACTATAAGGATGTACCATAATTACAGCAGGGTACCACAATGTACATTATTGCTGGGATTGTGGCAGCAGTTTTAACTTTAGGGAGATTACCTGATTGGTTGTGAGCAGTCGGGTTACCTTGTATAAAATTTTAAGGTTGTGGTTTTATCTGACCTACATTACCTTAATTATACCTTTACAGCACTGTGCATATAAATGAAGCTAATCTGAGTAATAGTACAGTAGAACAAATATTTTGCCAGTTCTTAAAGTGGGAAACGTGTTTATTAACATTCAAACTCCCTTCATACAACGCCATATAAAAATTCTCAGCATTTTGATTATACATAAGTCTATATTTTCTACATAGTTATAATGTTTAATTTAGCTTTTCATAATACATTGTTTACATCATTCTGTTAAACATAAGCAGTTATTTTCAAATCCAATACTTGAACAATTTCCTCTGTACATAGTTGAGCAGGGCTAATTAGCATAAGATGCTTTTTGTTAAGAGGTATATGATCTGAGTATTAACAGTTGCTGAAGTTTGGTATTTTTATACAGCATTTTCTTTTTGCTTTGATCATAACAACAAAACCCTTAAGGATACTGAAATTCAGTAAGTAAAGTCCAGAGACCTGTTACTTTAGCTGAAGAATCAAATTCATACATAACACTATAGTATTTAAAACTTTGAGGAAAAAAAAGAAACCTATGAAATCTGCACTAGTATAGACCCTTCCTATCAGGATAAGACTGGAAAGGAAAAAGAGCTTTGAGTTTCTTTGTGGTGCTGATACAAGGAAAAATGCTAAATTGTCACCTCTCCTGAGTGATGGCAATTTAGGAAAATATCAGAACAAATATATTCCAGCTCAATAACTCTAGGTAAACTTTATGCAAATGGGAGTTGGCTTAGCTCATGCTAGGTGGCCACAGCACTCACCTTATGTGTAAAATACGAAACATTTTCATACTGGGATCTAGGTCTTAATTGCAAGCTATACTGAGGAATTTTTAAAAATATTTTGGCTATATTTCATTCCAGAAGAAGGGTTGATTTGATGCTCGAGCACCAGCCTATGACTAGTTACCAGTGAAATGAAGTACACTCCTGCAGATAAATGCCAGATCAAAAAAACCTGTTTCAGTAATCTGATTAAACTGTAGAGTACTAAAAAATAAGTTATCTCTACAGGAATCTCTGAAGGGAGCAAAAAAAATCAAATTGTATACCTAAATAAACATTTATTAGGAAATAACCCAATCACCCTCTGAAGGTCAAACAGTATTTGCTATGTTGTAATCCCGTTCACCATTAGGCTGCAGTTGGACTACAACACTATGTGCATTAATTTCGTTTTCTGCATCACTACTGTCGGTATCTTCATTGTCATCTTCTTCATAGTCTGAAGACTCTGTTATGTTCTGATGTGAGCGGGATTCCGACAAAGCCCCAAATGACTGGGTGCTGACAGAAGCCAAAGGTCTAAGTAAAGGGGTATGTTCTGACACTTCATTTTCTTCTTGACTACTGTCTGTGTCAGAGTCTGAATCGCCTTGAGAAGGAACAACTTTCTGCTTGCAGACCGGACAGGTTTTTTTGGTTTTAGTTAGCCAGGGATCTACACACTTGCAGTGGTAAGCTGTTAAAGCAAAATACACATCTTTTAGATAGCATACTGTGGTTGAGAACATTACATTTTTAATTTCTTGCCATGTTTATTCCTGTTCTTCTATATGTATCGTGTAGGGACGAGAAGTTCATAAGTTTTTATAAATACACCTCCATCCTTTAATGACACCACTAATTACTACAAGACCTGGCTCATAGTATGCTAATAACTATTTTGTCTCCTTCTCTAATATTGAGCCTACATATCAGTTATACATAAATTCAAAACAGTATGTAATTATTCATACCATGGGAACAAGGAAGGATTCTGAGCTTGTCTCCGTCTTCATATTCATCCAAACAAATGGCACATACATCATACTCATCTCCTGTGACAATAGTAAATAAAATTAATTAAAAGATGTACAGAAGTGTTCTTTCCAGCTCTAAGGTCTTCCTCAGTCGATTATTTTAAATGTCTTTTGATTGGTCTATCTGTAAATGATACCTTTTTCTTATTCTCTGTCAGATCAGGGAGCTGCTTTAAGTTCAGGAACCTGAAGTTTTAATTTAAATAATTAACCTTTTACCTAAAATAAATTAAAAGTGGATGTCAAATTTGTTTATCTTAAGTTT
Source organism: Mellivora capensis (assembly GCA_004024625.1). Taxonomy (NCBI): domain Eukaryota; kingdom Metazoa; phylum Chordata; class Mammalia; order Carnivora; family Mustelidae; genus Mellivora; species Mellivora capensis. The sequence goes on along the minus strand of PISX010003158.1, from coordinate 87,783 downwards.
ACAAAAGAATTTTATTAATCATAACTGTAGTGTTTTACATGACTATTCGTATGCTAGTTTTGAAATATTTTACACCAAAGAACAAAATTTCACTGTTTAGATTTCTTTAAAGTCTCAGTAATTTTTTTTAAAAATTTTTAATAAACATTTAATGTATTTTTATCCCCAGGGGTATAGGTCTGTGACTCGCCAGCTTTACACATTTCATAGCACTCATAGCACATACCCTCCCCAATGTCCATATCCCCACCACCCTCTCCTGTCCCCACTCCCCCCAGCAACCCACAGTCTGTTTTTTGAGATTGAGTCTTTTAGGGTTTGTCTCCTTCCCGATCCCATCTTCTCAGTAATTTTTAAAGTAAAAATGGAAACATTAGAACATACTCAAATGTTTGTTATTGGATAAACATTTGGAATGAGACCTACTAGGCTTCAAAATCTCCATTCCAACATTTACTAGCTCTGTGGTGCTTTAGCAAGTTACTTAGCCTTTGTCATCCAGTTCTGGTATCTGTAAGAAGATTCTCTACACCTTACAGGTTTGTGAGTAAACCAAGGGCCAGGCACGAGATGGTCACTAAATGGTGTTTATTAATATTGCCTTCTTGGGGTGCCTGGTTGGCTCACTGGGTTAAAGCCTCTGCCTTCAGCTTAGGTCATGATCCCAGGATCCTGGGATCGAGTCCCACATCGGGCTCCTTGCTCGGTGGGGGGCCTACTTCCTCCTCTCTCTCTCTCTGCCTGCTTCTTTCCCTACTTGTGATCTCTGTCAAATAAAATATTAAAAAAAAAAGAAATTATTTAAAAAAATTGCCTTCTTAATTTACTGCTGAACTTACCACCTTTATAAATCATGAAGGTTTATTAATTCATAGCTCTTTTTGGAATTCAAGTGTAGTTAATTTTAAAGGAATTGGCAGTCCTACAGCATCTTTTTAAGTTGAGGTAATGGTGGCAGTGACCACTGTGACTGCTTTCAATTCAGTATTTTCCATTAAATGTATAGATTAGGTAAAAACTTAAAAATCTTAGGGAACAAAGGACAATTCATTGCCTATCCCACACACAGGGTAACAACCTTGGAAGGCAGGTCAGAAATAGTCTGGATTTCTGATATGAATAGAATGATAGTTCAATCCAAACAATCCTTTTTACCATCCTTTAGTCATTTAAAATAGCACATTCAGGAAGAGTCGCCCAAAAAAAGCTTTCATGAAAATTACTTTTTGTTCAGTGTTTTGAATTTGGTTATTACAGTACTAAGTATCAAATCATTCTATAGCAGATAGAAGCTGCTATACTTTAGAACATTGTGTGTGGAATTTGGTGAGACTGATCATATGCATCTAAAACTATTCAAGACTAAAGGACTCCAGTATATCTGTAATTATACAGTTCGTCCATTTACATTGACTTTGAGGACAGTTTTAATAAGCAAATCAGTCATCACTGATTTCTCTTACAAATCAAGCTTTAAAATTTTATGACTTTGTAAAAGTGCCACTAAACACACATCGTTAACAACGGAGGAGGTAATCTGTTGGATAAAGGCCCCAGCCGTCTTCAAAGGGACAGTTCTGAGGCACATGGTTCCTCAGTGGGCCTCTGGAGGATGGATAGAGACCCCGGGGGATAGAGACCCAGCTGTCCACAATAACCAGCTCAGTAAGATATACTTCGTTTTTCATTCCCTGTCTCACTCTCCCCACTTCCTCACTCTTGCTTCTGGAGATTATTTCCCAAAGAAACCACCTGCACCTCTGTCCTTGGCTTTGTTCTTGGAAATTCAAACTTAAGTTTTAAGCATTGGATTTTTAGTAATTTTATACTGCTTTCCTGTTGGAATTACTTAGATCTTCAGCAAAGAGTAGTATGTTATGATCTTCAACTTGTATTTTACTACCATTTGTGAGTCCTCAGGTGCATCATTTTTTTAAAAGACAAGTGCAAAACATGCATCACACACTGCATAAAATCTAAAGGAAATTCAGCTACCAAGAAAAGTATCATTGGAAACAGCTATTACAGAAGCTAAACTGCAGAGTTAAAAGTATCAGGTTAAATTCTAACACTATTAAGAATATTTTTAAGGCAGACATTGTACCTGTAAAAATTATTTGTGCCAAACTTACTGATTTTGTATAAGTGCACTGACATTTATTTGACCATCTCACTGACCTAAAATAAGGAGTAACTTCCTATAGCCATTTTTAGCCAATACTTCTTACAAATGACTTTTACAGTATAATTTGTGTTAATTCAGTTGGCACCAATGATTTCGAATTTAAAGTGAAGTATCTCATGATTTATTTCCTTATAAAATGCTACACATTTTTCAGGGGAAAAAATGATAGAGTTAATATTAACTGAACAGGAACAGACTGGTCCAGAGCTGTGCCCGAAAGCTCTAAGCATCATTTTATTAAGGTAAGAAGGTTATCCTGAATTCTCTAGGTGGGCCTGGTATAATTATAAGAGTCCTAAAAAGTACCAGAGGGAGGCAGCAAAGTTCAGAGTCAGAGGGGAATGTGACTATGGATGACTGGTCAGGGAGATACAGTGTGACTGGTTTGAAGATGGAGGGGAAGCTAAGTCAAAAGCCAAAGACTATGGTGGCCTCTAGAAGCTGGAAAAGGCAAGGAAATGGATTCTCCCCTAGAGCCTCCAGAAAAGAACACAGCCCTGATGACATCTTGATTTTAGTCCAATGAGACCTGTGTCAGACTTCTAACCTACAGAGCTGTAAGTTAAATGTGTTCTAAGCCACTAAGTTTGTAGTAATTTGTTACCACAGCAATAGGAAATTAGTACAGGTAATACTGGGGTTAGTCCTAAAAAGTCCTAAATGTGTGGACTCGCTTCACAGTCCCTGATCTTTCTTTTCTTTATAAGATGATGGGTCAAGATTCAAAGGTACAGTTTGTGATTGTGGACTAGACTGGAACTTAGTGCTTTGTAGAGAATTAACCCCCCTGGCCTTGGACTTGTGATAAAATGGTAAAGCACATGTTAGAATGCTGGGGATTTTCATCCTGATAATTTTATTTATTAGCTTTGCAAGACACATCTCCATGTATAGTATTCTCAAAGGGAAAACAAAGATATTAACGTATCTATTTTAGGATTGTGGATTAAAAGAAATAACACAAGTTGAATACATAGTGTTTGGTGCAAACTGACACAGGATAAAACTGGCTGGATAGGAATACTGACTTACGACACGGTGCACTGAAGGCTGGGGGAGGAGGCTGCTCTCTGACATCCCCACGTGCTGCTGTCACATCAGAGGAACTGTATGCTTACAAAGTCAGTGGCAATGGTCACCGAATCTGTTTGTATTACACAGGGTAGTTATGTAATTTAATTAAATATTCAGCAGTCCTTGATCTGTGAGTGTAAAAGACTAGTTTTATTTGATAGCTAGGTTGACTGTATTAAGAAAGAACACTTAATAAAAGCTAGTTGCTCCCCCAACCCCTCTCCAGCCAAAATGAGAATAATGAAGTACAGGTGAGATTGGACAAATTTATGTTATCAATAAAAGCAAGAACGAAAGCAGAATCCAATTTTTGTCCCATTTAAAAATGCCTAAAACTAAAAATGGTAGGAAATGCCTCATGTACCATAACAACTTGGAAGTCCAGTCAGTGGATTCATACTCGGGATCATGGTCCAACATCAAATAACTATTGAGCGCTTAAAGGTAAATTTAGGGCATTTATCTTTATGGTTTACAACTTGAGCAGATTTTTAAAATAACCAATTTGTGCATTGGTTCCGGTAGCATAAAAGGGTTTATAAATGGCAGTAAACATTTGTTTTGTTTCTGTCAGCACCATTGCTAGGAAGTTTTGCCTAGTATAAACTAATGGTTCTTAACTGGGGAAGATTTTTGTGCCCCACCCCGGCCCCCAGGGACATCTGGTGATACCTGGAGACATTTTTGGTTTTCACAACTGGGAAATGGTACTGTTGGCATCTAGTAGGCCAGGGATGCTGCTAAACATATTCCAGTGCTCTGGACAGCCCCTCAAAGAATTACCCCATCTAAAACGCCAATGGTGCAGAAGTTGAGAAACCTTGATATAAAACCTCTCCAGGCTTTGTCAAGCAACGACTTTGCATAGGTGTTAAGTTACGGAAGGGTGAGATTCAGGCCAGTTATTTGAAACGGCATGGACATACTTCTGTCTAGAATGCTTCTGGCACGGTCACTTGAATAATGTTTTAGAAAAGTTTCATGAATGCACTTTAAAGTCCCATCAATCTGGGAATGTATGAGTGGACAGAACTTTGATTTTTCCGCTATACCCTGTTTTTCCTTAGCTTCTCTCCTAAACACTAGATACAGCAAAGGCACAGAATAGGAACCACACAGATGTAAGGCCATCATTGCTGTAGCACGAATAGCTGATCGGGCCTGGACATGCCACTCTCGCTTAGGGCCTACATTCCATCTGTCGCCAAGTCCTGTAAACTTTATCTGTGAAACATATTCAGAATCTGTCCCTTTCTCATTTCCTCAATTACTCTGGTCTGATAGCCTGGATTACTATAAGAGCTTCTAGTCTACATTCTGTTCTTGCCTCACGTGGTGGGTTTTTTCCCTCCATAATAGCCAGGGTGACTTTTTTTTTTTTTTTAATACACCTATCAATCTCATTTAGATGGTTCCCTATCTCACTTAGAATAATCCAAGCTTATCATGAGCTTCATAAAGCTACATATCTGACCCTCATCTTCCTCCCATCTCTTCTCACACAAGCCTCAACCCCCTTCACACAAGTTTCAGCTACAATGGCCTTTCAGTCATGAACAAGCTAACACAGAAGTTAAGTGGAGACCTGCATTCAGCTATGTTACAACAAAAACATTTGGACTTAACATTTGGTACAGAAAGAGGAATCACCATGTCTAGAGATGACTTAAAAAATGTCATCTCTGATGACATCTAGAGATGACTAATTTGAGAGAATCTAGCTCCAGCGCATACAAACTGATGGAGAGCTTAATTGTTCAATTTAATAAGATAGTCTAAGGCTTAAAGTCAACTAGAATAGGTTTCGTCAAAGTAAAAGACAGTGAACATTCAAGGGCTAACTAAACATAGGTTTCATGAGATATTTCTTTTTTTTTTTTTTTTTAAGATTTTTATTTATTTGACAGCGACACAGGGATAAAGCAGGGGAAGTAGGGGAGAGAGAATCAGGCTTCCCACGGAGCAGGGAGCCCGATGTGGGGCTTGATCCCAGGACTCTGGGGTCATGACCCAAGCCGAAGGCAGATGCATAACAACTGAGCCACCCAGGCGCCCCAATAACAAACATTTTTAAAGAATTTGCCCAGGGAAGATGTTAGCATTGGATTCATGAACATCAAAGCAAAAATTATCGGTCTTGTAGAGAAAATTACCTTGCCACTTATTTCCTACTTCAATAGTGAGGAAAACAATGACAGCTCTTTCTAGCAAATAAACTAATTTTATCTTCTCTTCTCCCCTCCTCCATACCAGTTCCCAAGAATTTCTTAACAAGAGACAAGAGGGATAGAATATTTTTAAAACCAGAGTTGCTTGAGAATTCTTTGATTATTTTTAACCCCTGAGCAAAGGAACTAATACTTGCTTTTAAGGTTACATTAAAGGTAGTTAAATATAGTTATAAAAATTAAAGCATGTCTCAGTTGCTAGATTAAAGAAATAATTTATAAAAAGTATTGCTCTGGGGCGCCTGGGTGGCTCAGTGGGTTAAAGCCTCTGCCTTCAGCTCAGGTCATGATCCCAGGTTCCTAGGATGGAGCCCAGCATGGGGCTCTCTGCTCAGCAGGGGGCCTGCTTCCTCCTCCCTCTCCCTGCCTGCTTTCTGCCTACTTGTGATCTCTGCCTGTCAAATACATAAATAAAATCTTTTAAAAAAATAAAAATAAAAAGTATTGCTCTACTTTTACATCTGCTTTAAATGTGTTGTTGCTTTTTTTCCAATCTCTAAAATCATATCTTCAGCTTTTTAGGCCTATCTTGGAAAGTTTCCGTGATTAAGCTATAAAATAAAAGTGCCTGGTAACTTAAATTTTCAAATATGAAAAAGTGCCTGGTAACTTAAATTTTCAAATATGAAACCCCATTTTCCCCCCTCATTTATAACTCTGGGATCTGGCTCCTTCACATACTGCAGGGAAGACAGCTCCCACAGAGACAGCCTTAAATGCTTAGTAGAAGGAATGTTAAGTGAAAACAGAAGGCTTTTTCATCTGCTAAGAAACATGGTGTATAGTAACCAGTCTTTATGATTACAGACTTGGAGAAATACATTAACCGAATGACTCAGGAAACTTCAATTGAAGAGCTATTTTTGAGGGCAATAATGAGTAATGAAGAGCTCTATAAGGCAGTTGGCTGCTTCAGAAGCAAGAAAACTAAAAACACTATTATTTTATATGTGCTAGAAATTGCTAAGTCAGCATTTAAATCACTTAAGTATTAATCAGCACAAACACTTCTGAAAGAGCTGCCAAGTGAAGATCAATACAATAAGATTTAAGGTGATTTTGTATCCAGAGCACTGTAAACCGTGCAAGGGTTGACTGACCAGTTTCCTGCTTGTCCCAGTGCCTTTACGTGCTGGTTTCTGTGGGTCTGACTACAGACTAGGCCCATGGAAAACTTCCAAATGCCAAATTCTTTTTGTTTGTTGGCAAGTATTTCCAAAGTACTGTAACTTCCCCTAAATTAATATTTCTACTACATTCTAAAGCCTATGAAAGTTCTCTTGAGACTTTCATGGTTTGGTGCTGTGACTCACTGGAGTGGTGAGTACCCACAGAAGTGTTCTACATGTTTTCAATCATCCATAGTGTTTGCAGTAATTAAATTGGAAATTTTTTTCTAACATATATGCATAAACTTTGTCAAAACTATTAGCATAAACTAGAATACGCATAACAAATAGGCCTCTTTTTTCTTTAGATGTCAAATCTCATGACAACCAAAACATTTTAAAGCAAAAGTACAACTGGGTCAAACTGAGGGCTATTAGAAACTTCAAGTGTAGTATTTATAAAGCTACATATTTTTAAGCTGCTTCATAATTTTGATAACCTTTTTTCATCTATAAATGTCTAATGACTGAATTTTAATACTAATTTTTATTATGTAAGGGTTTATTTTTGTAATACTAATTGCTCCCATCTGTTGAGGTGTTACAACAAATGTGCAAATTTGCACAAGGTCACATAGCCAATAAACGGGGCTCCAGATGTCCAGCCTAGGTCTGTCCGACTCCAGAGTCCATCCACGGTCCTAACCATTATGCCTGTACTGTGTTCTAGCACATCTACTTAGAATTTAACATTTAAATAATCTGCTTTGATTCACAATGTAAAAAGAATAAGAGGTTAAGAAATACTCTTAAGCTGCCACTTCTTAGAAATTAAAGTGTTTCTAGTTCATAAGCCAGAGCACTTTCTTCCTTCAGATTGCCACATATGGAGAAGGAACAAAGACAGTTTATTTCTCTCTCCCATGGTTTCATATTTTTACAACCCTTTCTAGGATGCTAAAAAATAGCAGCTACATTCTAGAAGTTTAATTAAAGGTCAGAATTTCTTATGTATTCAGATGATGAAATCACAGTGCATGAAGAATAAGGAAACAAACAATTCCACTGAAGAAAAGAGCAGTATGTTGTCAACTTTGTTTTTGGAAGTGTATTCATGAATTACTTCACTAATTGAGAATAAGAATAAAAAAGGATTGCCTTAGAGGCTATAAATAAATCCATAGAACAAGCTTAAAATCCAAATCCAAGCATTGGCCAAGTTCCACTTGGAGTGATTTTTTCTTTTTTTTTTTAATTTAATTTTTATTTTTTAAAAAATTTGTCAGAGAGAGAGGGAGAGAGAGAGAGAGAGCAAGCACAGGCAGACAGAGTGGCAAGCAGAGGCAGAGGGAGAAGCAGGCTCCCTGCTGAGCAAGGAGCCCGATGTGGGACTCCATTCCAGGACGCTGGGATCATGACCTGAGCCGAAGGCAGCCGCTTAACCAACTGAGCCACCTAGGCGTCCCTTTTCTTTTCTTTTTTTTTTTTTTAAAAGATTTTATTTATTTATTTGACAGCCAGATATCACAAGTAGGCAGAGAGAAAGAGGTGTAAGCAAGCTCCCTGCTGAGCAGAGAGCCCGATAGGGGGCAATCCAAGGACCCTGGGATCATGACCTGAGCCGAAGGCAGAGGCTTTAACCCACTGAGCCACCCAGGTGCCCCATGATTTTCTTTTTAAACCCAAGGTTTCCCTATGTTAGTCTTTATTGGTTCTAACCTGATTGCATTAGGCAAGTAAAAGACTGTTACATCTGAGATCTTTCTGAATAGAGGAGCAAGTGGATTAAAAGATGTCATTATCCTGAAGTTAAAAAAGCCAAGTTAAAGGGATTTTATAATGATAAATATTGTGCCAGACCTCAAGTACTTAAAATACTTTGGTACTTTAACTACTAAAAAGGTTTTGTTACTCTTTTTTCATTATTTATTTTCAGGCCCCTAGGAAATCAGGATGTACAACACTCTTGAGAGCCAACTTCAACAAACTCACATTTATGTATGTCCTTAAATACTTGTGTGTTCTAATCCAGTAATTATTTTTCTTTCCCCTCATATAAAAGAAATCAAACAAAAAACTTGAGCAGACTCAGGTACCCTTGGGGTATAAGGTGGAAGATGCACTGGGCCTACATTATTTTTGCATGTAGCCGAATTACTTCTAGATACTTACGCTTGTTGACTAGATTGGGCTAGTATGTAATTACAACTCTCAATGCAGCAAAAGTGACTATAAAAAAAAAAATACATAAAATTTCCTTCTAAAGAGTGCGTGTAACTGGTAAGAAAACACTAAGATCCCAATAGAAGTGTGAGCAAAGGAAAAGACCAGTTACAAAATTTATCTTGTTAAGGTAGGATATGATGAAATGAGTATTCTCATATTTCAGTAGAACTGAAACTTTAGGAAATTAGTTTTATCTCATATATATTCTTTGACATAGTAAATTGAGGAGAAGGGTAAGTGCAGGTGGGGGTGGGGAGAGGACTAGAAGAGAAGAATGGGAAGGAGTAAAGTCCCGAGGCAATTTATTTTGAAATGGTAGTGACTGAAGAGGAAAGATAGGATAGGTAGTATTTGTAAGTATAGTGTTTGAAGTCAAGAATTTGCATTGCAGCCCTGTCACTTCTGTGTACCCACTTATGCACCCTTAGGTAATCTACTTAATCTTTCTGAGTCTCATTTTCTTTATCTATAAATGGTCATGATAGTACTTTTCCTAATTGTGCTGCTATGAGAACTAAATGAGATCATGTATATGTTTGCTTGGTTTGCCTTTTTTTTTTTTTTCTACAGAACAGGTGTGATACATGCTCACAAGATATAAGATGGAAAATTATCAAACTTTTATTGGGTACAGTACCCATCCCAATCCAGTTTAATCCCAATTAACTCATTTGGCATAAATTACACTGACTTCTTTCGTTAGAAGTTAGTGGACTGAAGGCATGGTTCTCTCTAGTAAACAGCTACAGGCAAATGATGAAGGTCAAGAGTACTGGATACAAACCAACCCTCTCAATCCCCTTCAGTCCACCTCAGAGCTACACTGCAGACCTTGGGATCTGTTTCTGGACATGAAATAATAAGATACCTCACCTTTAGGTAACTCAGGAATGTACTGATTGCTCAGAAGCCATAGTCACAACATAACTCCTACGCAACTTGGAGCCTCATTATATTACTGCTTTGTGGCCATATGTAAAGTGCTCCTTTCAAGAAACTGAAAAACATTCTCTATTCTGATTTTCTGAAGAGTAAAATCAGACTAATTTTCCCTGAAATAGTTCAACACAGAACAAAATACAACTAGCATTGGTTATAGATTCTTAGCCTTATGAAGCCTTACGAAGAGATGAACTGTCTTTTACTCACCAACATATCCCTAGAGTTTGGTACAGTGGTTGGTATAGAGTGGGCTCCCAATAAATACATGCTGAATAACAGATCCCACAAAGGCCCTGTTCGCTTGTGCTGGATGGTTAACAAGGAAGCCTCTATCTCTCACCTGGAACATACCACATGGACTCTGACCGCTTCACTTTCCACCCCTAGTCTGTTCTCCATTCACCAGCATGAGGGATCCTTTTCCACAGTAATTTGAGCTTGTCATTCTTATGCTCAAAAGCCACCTAAGTTACACCATCACGCAATAAAATCACAAGTCCTTGCCACGGCATGCTCTAGCCCTCTCCTCTCTAACCACTCTTCCTCTACATCCTACTGGGCTGGCCACATGCTCTTTCCTGTTCCCTGAGTATATCAAACACACCGCTGCCTCAAGGCCTCTGTAGTTGCTATTCCTCTGCAATGTTCTCTCCTTCCTTTTGCCCCTCCCCCCAGTTTATTCTCTGTACAAAGTTTCCTTCTCAGAGAAGTCTTTCCTGTCTTTTCTAATAGAATTCCATCCCCTCTCCCATCACTCATCATTTGTTTTTCTTTATTGCACATAACTGCTATGTGACTTGACTTCTTATTTGTCCATTTGCCCCCACTAAGTTCCACGTAGGCAGAATTTTTTTTTTTAAAATTTATGGCAGTTTCCTTAGCACCTAGAACGGTGCCTGGCACATAGTAAAAGTGCTCAGTAAGTATTAAGGAATATATGAATAACTACACCCCACTTATTCCCAGAAAATCTTGATCTCTGCCTCCGGCTGCTCATTAGAAGACCTAATCACATAAATCTAAATATGAATAGCTAGACATTTTTATATAATGTGGATAAATTCTGTATATCCTGACTGATGGAGTAAAGCTGTCCTCAGATTTTACCATCCAAATCCAATGTTGAATATACCAGCCAACTCTCAAGACAACAAAAGTACTACCCGGATTATAATGTTTGCACAGTGGTAATATTAAAGCCTTCTGATTGTCTACTGACAATCAGAAGATCTACAAGGAAGAGTTTGCTATGCTAGGAGATACTAGAGAAAGGTTCTTAGGCACCAGGGTCAGACCTTAAAGATAACCTGAATTTAGAAAAACTGAGGAAAAGATACTACTGGAAAAGCAACAGTTGAAAAGTATTTGCAAACAAGAAATAAACATGATAAAATCTAAGTTATGCAAGGTTAGAGATAAGGAGTAGTGGAAAGTAAGGTTAGATGGGGATAGAGAAGCCAAATCATGAAAAGCTGTGAGTACTAAGATGAAGATTCTGATCTGACTTCTCAGGATATAGAGATCAATTGAAAGCTTTCAAGCAAAGGAATGACTATGATGAAAACAGCATCGTACCAATTCTTCATCAGTGTGCTGAAGGAAGCCAAGCCTGGGCTGTAGAGGCGAGCCTGGACACAGACTGACTTGTTTGACACTCCCAAGGTTCAAACAGGACAGGCTTGCATGGCACAGTAATAAGAATGAAGAGAAATGACCAGATCCAATGGTCATTTTGAAAGACAACGGATTTGGGGACTAGGCATAAGTAATAAAAGGGAGGAGGTTAAATGCAAAGATGATGTATGCAATTTTAAGTAACGGCTGTTTGCTTAACTTCTAACTGTTTCATTTGGCATTATTAGGATACAGAACATACAGGAGCAGGCGAGGGACTGAAAGCAGGTTTACAAACTGGTAATTTCTTTTTTAAACTTTAAAAAAAGAATGGGTACGTTAATTCTAAATATTGAAGAGATGGTTAGTATTTTGTGAGTGTATTTTATCCTAAAATAATGCGTGACTACTGCTAAAGACTAATTAGAGCCTGAACAACATGTGCAGCTCATTGAGACTATGCTGTGTCATGTACTGTCTCTGAGAAGACAGAGTATCTACTTTTCCTCACTGGACCATACATTATATTGTAATATAAAAAGTGGTGTGTTGTGGGCTCCTGGGTGACTCAGTTCATTAAGCCTCTGCCTTTGGCTCAGGTCATGATCTCAGGGTCCTGGGATGAAGTCCCACATAGGGCTCTCTGCCCAGCAGGAAATCTGCTCCTTCTGCCTCCCCAACCCAACTCATGCTCTCTTGCTTGCTTTCTCTCAAAAATAAATTAATAAAATTTTTAAAAAATACATTGTATTGTGATGGAAAACCATACTTTCTATGTAAATATATATTTACAATATATATAAATATTATGTATAATACATATTACAAAAATAAATAATATATAAGAATATATATTAATATATATTTTAATATGTATAAAAGTAAATTGCATTTGCCGTTTCCATTGCATTAGAAATTCTTTGAAAATGGGGGTCACATTTCTGATCCGTAAGTTTTCTAAAATGTCCATTACAATAACAGATAGATACTGATATTTACTTGGCAAATACAGAATAAGTGCCTGCTAGACACCATGAACTGTACTAAAGCAGACTCTAAAGGAAGAATGGGGACTCAGAGGTAAACAAAGCAGGGAAAGGCCAAAAAAACTATACGGAGGTATGTGGGTGGCACAGGAAGTAGCTCATCTGGCTAGAATTTAAGATGCAAGGAAGAGAACCGGGGGTAGAGAGAGAATCTTAGCATGATCCACAAGCCCAACATGGGGCTCTGTCTCACAACCCTGAGATCATGACCTGAGCCGAAATAAAAAATCAGATGCTTACCAGACTGAGCCACCCAGGTGCCTGTTTGATTTTATTCTTAGATGTAAGTGATTCTCAGAATAAACCGTAGAGATTTTCTTGCTGTATTTAATTATGGACAGGGAGCTCCGACTGCCAACACCAAACACGATGGCTGGTCAAATATATGCTAATGCAGTAGGAAAAACAGTTTTGGACATGTTACATTTGAAGACTATAGGTTATCCAGGCAGAAAGGTCTTTTGATTAATTGGAGATATGGGACTGGACTGAAGCTTAAGAGAAAGGTCTGGGTGGGACTAAAAAGCTTGGAGGTCATCGGGAACCAGCTCACTAGGAGGAGGCAAGAACTAAGGAGAAAATAATCTGATAAAAAACCCACAGATCTGTGCCTAGCACATAGAAAGCTCTCAAATGTTTGCCATTATTATAAGCAGTGAACCAAACATATGGCAGCAAGGAGATTCCTATTTTACAGGAGGAGGAGACTAAAAGTACTGATGACTGATTATAAGCAGTGCTCTCAGGTGCCTGCCTACTCAACCTACAACCAGCCAGGAGGGAGAAACATGCATATAAGAGAAGTTACTGACGGCAGTGAGTTGCATATGTAAAGTGTATGGAAGCAGAAAGCAGAGAAACGTTGAGAATCTCTGGACTATGCTGTACCTTTATTACCCCTGCAAGGGTAGAAACTGTAACCTAACTTTGTGAATGTTTCATTGCTTCTTTCTGATTGTGGCCAACATGGAACCAGTTAATGACTCAACATGTTCAATTACTAAAGTCACACAGGACGATCAGCCTATGAAAATGTGGTGGGAAACACATTTTTAAATAAAAATATTAAAGATATTTAAAAAAAATCTTTAAATAAAAGTCATAAAGTAAGTCATGAATAAAGAAGCCAAATGAGGCAATATATCTGGAAACATTTCCCATAACACATAGCACTAAACAGATGTGATTTGCAGTTAGAAAACAATTGATTCTGAATAATTGGGAGGAATAACCACCCAGCAAGACACAAAGCATACCCTGTCACATAACAACTACACATTTCTTTTTCTTCAGAAGTTAAGACATTCTGAATATGTAACCTGGCCTATGAGATTTCAGAGATTCTATGGTTAACATGAGACTAGCCTTACTTAGTTCCGGTCTACGATAATTTGTACTTGAAAAGTCAAGACTTTGCATTATTTTCTTCCAAAATCTTAGGCACTTATTAGGGCAGGTGGTATCAGAGGGGGAAGTTAAGTGTCAAGGTCACACATCTAATCATGAATAAAACCAAGTCTTTAGGTTCAAATCTTGTATTCTTTCCACCACACTATTTTGCTGACCTCCTAAAAATTAACTGCTAAGTTCCATATTGCTATGGGATTCAGAAGAACTAGTTACATATTCCTACCCCTCTAATTACTATAGGTATGATATGAATTGCTAAATTTATCTGTGCTAGAAAAAAACTTGGGAACCACCTATAGGAAAGAAAATGACTTGTGATTCCAGTGGAATTTTGGGGCTTTCTATAATTCCTAAAATGGATTGATTCCTACAGGGAGAAGAATATAATGTACATTGTTCACGGATTTCTACTGCATTTCCACGCCTCTCTTTTTCTTAAAAGTAGTCTGACACCCAGTTCAGAGCCCAAAATGGGGCTCAAACTCAAAGCCCTGAGATCAAAACCTGAGCTGCGATCAAGAGTGAGACACCTAACTGACTAAGCCATCCAGGCGCCCCTCTACTGGATTTCCCTTTTTACATAAAATCCAGTAAGAATACATTGTTCCTTTCTTTCTTTACTCTTTTAGAGAAGTTTTCAAATATAAACAAAGTAACAAAACACTTCATATACCATCACCGAGTTTCAGTCTATTATTGTTAAATCCACCTTCTGCTTTCTTTCCTTAAGTATTTTAAAGCAAATAGTGAGAGGTATAATATTTCACCAACGCATACGTTTATATATCTCTAAAAGACAAGGACATTAAAAGAACATAATCACAATACTATTATCATATCTAACGAACAGTATTTTCTCTTTTTATCTTTCTTTGGGGGGGAATAATGGATTTTTTTTTTTTAATTTAAATTGTATTTTTTCAGGGTTCCAAGATCCGTTGTTAATTCATCATCCCAATACCCAAGGCACACTGTTTCCTCAATTGTCTCAAAACAGTCTTTTTACAGATAATTTTTCAAACCAAAATCTAAGCAGGGTCCAAACATCGCATTTAGCTGGTAACCTGTCTCTTTTAATCTAAAAATATTCTACTCCCTTTGTGTCCCTTATTTGTTAAATAAGCTTGAAAATTTTCCTGTAAATTTTTCTGCATTCTGAATTTGGGTGATTGCACAGATTGTTGCATAAGATGGTTATAGTGCTACATCAATCATTATATGTTCAGACCAGAAATTCTCCTGGCTCAGTGGCACCTTTATGCAAATTAGGAAAAAAGCAACACTACCTCAAGGCACATTATCGCTATCTGCCAAAAAATAATTGTTACCACAAATAATAAAAATCTGATGACAAAGAATGAACAATAACCTCCTAAAGCTGTGCAGTGTACAACCTGTACAATTTTATATTGCAGCCTGGATTTAGAGTTTTAAGTAAGGTAATTTCCCACAAGTAAGAAAAAGTGGGTGGGATTTCTTTTTGTAAACTGGCTTATCACTTCCATCTATAACTTGAAAGGCATTAAAAAAAATCTGTTTTCATCATTATCCTTTCATAGTGGAGAACCTGATAGCCCTTCATACTCTCAGACTATGTAGTCCCAAGCATCTGGACCAGGGAGGGGAAAAAAGAAATCAAGTTTAAGATTTTTGGCAAAAGAACTTTAAAAAAAATAATAAAATGGTTTCCAATTCTGTGTTCATACAGGAACAATTCTGATATTATCCCTTTCATAATTACGGCAAAAGTAAGACTTTTTCACAATGAGTATCAAAATGTGTTTAGTCTGCCACTTCTAAGAGGAAATTAATCCATTTACTCATTGGTTCTATTGTTCTTAATTTGGTTTACAGTGGAATCACAGGTATGCTAAGAACAATGTTTTACACTCTGTAGCCATTCATGCAAATTAATAACTACTTCATGTCAATGGCTGAAACAGGGCCCATTAGCAAAGGCTGGCACTCTGACAGCTGCTGTAAGTTTAGTATTTTTAGGGCTAGGTTGAGTGTAAATGGCTTGTGATTTAATGATAATTTGGGGCAAATATTTGGGTTCCTACTAAGTGCCTTGCTAGGTATGAATGTGAAAATATTACAACCTATACAAGGAAAATATCTTCAAGATGCAGTTAATAATTTAAAAATGAGAGGCCTAATTTTATGTATTAGGAAGTCACAAAAAGATGCATTAGGTCAAAATGTTTTCTAAACTGTCTCTATTCAGTATTTTAAAAAACCCAGTTTGGGATCTAAATTTTATAAGAAACTTGAAATAGGACTATTCCTTTTTGATTTATATTCATTACTGCATCCCTAATGTTTAGGGAGAACCATATGCCTGGAGCACAGTAGGTGCCTAGTATATATTAAATGCATGAATAGATACTTAAATATGGAATTAGCTATATAAGGGGAGTATTTTTTTAAAGCATTTTTAAAAAGCAAACTGTATAAATGAGTAATGTTAACAAATAATTTTGTTGCTACTAAAATACAAAAAACAGACCTCATGTAAGATTGGTAGATCTGATCAGGCCCTAAAATTTTCTAAGGATACTGGACTGATCTGGAAATGTGTAAAATAACAGCAATTCTCATATAACTCATAGGATGGTAAATTGGTATTTGCCTTGGAGTTTGGCACTATGTGTTAAATTTGATGACATATATATCTATGACTTAGCAGTTTCACTTCTGGATAAATCTGATATAGAGAAACAGACACATATAACCAAGATGTAAAGTAGAAGTAGAAGAAATCAAAAGAGCAGGAGGAAGGGCTTTCCAGCTTGTAAGAAGCTTGGAAATTGTCACTCCTGTGCTCACCATAAGGAAAAAAACTGAACAGATTGAAAATCAACAACTCTTCTTAGATCTGTAAGTTTGAGGTCACAGAGAAAAAACTGCCCCTAGACAGTCAGAATGGCAGATACAGAGAATCACAACTTATGAGAGGAGAAGACTAGGAGGGAAACAACCTGTGGGAACCCATATTAAGACAGGAGAACATAAAATATAATTGATGAGGATCAGTGTGGGCAAGTTTGAGAGAAAAAAAACTTTAGGGGAGGTTTTCTGGTCCAGCATGGAATGACCTTAGAAGTTATCACTCTGTTCTCAAGTAAAAAGCTGAGCAAACAAAAATAAACAATCCTTAGATCTGTCAGAGAAGTGAACTCATTGGGCAAACTGCTGCCCCCAAAATGGGAGATACAGACAGGTAGATAGATCATAACTTTTCACAGCAAAAGCCCCCTGAGCACTAGCACTGGGGTAGGAAAACCTGAACTATAACTGATGAATTGGCAGAGGCTCAGTGTGTACAAGTCTGAGAGTTTAAAAATCCAGGGGAACTTGAACATTTTGTTAGTTTTACCTTGTGGCGCTCTACCAGGTTCTTAGAGGGGATACGGAGAATAATCCCCTTGGACTTCTGACAGGTGAGGGGAAAAGTAGCAATTCTGAAATCTGCCAGAGCACACTGTTCTTCACAAGCTTACCCTCAAGAAAAACTATCAAACCAGACTGGAACCTACTGGGATTTTTATCACAATCTGACATGGCCAAAGGCAAAGACCCAACTCCAACCTCTACAGCCATCAGGTCCCAACAAAGTCTGGGAAAAAAGAGAAAAGCATTTGTGAAGTTCACATCCCAAAGCCACAGACTCACTAAAAGACAGACATAATCACAGGACTACAGAGTACTTCACATTTCCCACGCCTCCTCCTGCCCCAACACACACCTTATGACCATACCATCAACAACCTACTTTCTGGAGTTCCTTTCACTCTGAACATCATGTTTGGCTTTCAACAAAAAATTTCAAGGACACTAAAAGGCTAAAAACAGTCTGAAGAGACAGAGCAAGCATCAGAACCAAACTCAGACATGACAGGGATGTTGGAACTATCAGACCATGAATTTAAGACAACTGTGATAAACATGCTAAGGTCTCTAATAAATAAAATAGATGACATGAAAGAACAGATGGATAATGTGAGCAGAAATATGGAAATTCTAAGGAAGAGTTAAAAAGAAATTTTAGTGATCAAAAAACACTAACAGAAGAATGACCTTGATAGGCTGGTTAGCAGACTGGACAAAGCTGAGGATGGAATCTCTGAGCTTGCTGCATCCATAGAAACCTCCAAAACTGAAAAGCAAAGGAAAAAGTCAAAACAACCAAGACACAAGAACAAAATACCCAAGAACTGTAGGATGACTTAAAAAGGTATAATAGATCCATAATGGGAATTATGAGGAGAGAAAGTGAGAAAAGGACAGAATCAGTATTTGAAGCAATGACTGAGAATTTCACCCATGTTAATCTAAGACAACAAACCAAAAGTCCAGGAGTATCAGAGAACACCAAGCAGGACAAAGTCTAAAAACAAAACAAAACAACCACCTAGGCATATGATATGATATGCAAACTGCAAAAAATCAAAGATACAAAAAAAAATTTTTTTTTGAAAGAAATCAGGGCACAGGGGGCAGGGGGAAGGAATGTACAGAAACAAAGATAAGAATTACACATGACTCTCCTCAGAAATCATGAGAATAGACAGAGAGTAGAGTGACTGTTTAAAGCCTTGAAGGAAAAAACCCACCAACCTAGAACTCTATACCCTACAAAATTATCCTTCAAAAGCAAAGGAAAGTAGTGATGTCAGCAAAATGACAGAACAGGAAGCCCTAGATCTGCATGCAGCCATGGAGACACAGACCTCACACTAACAGACCAAATGTCTCTGTGAGAAATCTAAAAAAACAGTTCAAAGGTTTCTGTACCTCAGACATGGGTGAAGCCAACAGCATCAAAGTCCAGGAAGAAAATTCATGACACTATCCACTTCCTCAGGGCAGAGTCCCTCTTTCCTAACATCTATTTGGGAAGAAACCCCTAACTCTTATCGTCTACCTGAGAAGGGAAAGGTGCAGAATGTATGTCCAGTGTCAGAATTTTGGAAGGGGATGCTCAAGGGAACATTTTGTCTTCATGTGTCCAAGTACTGACAGGAATGGGAAGCCAGGTCAGGGATCTCTGGAAAAAAAAAAAAAATTAACCATGCACTAGAGTCTGCAGTACTATAGGCACACACTAGGTAGAGCTCCAGTATCACAATTTATTCTACCATGAGCAGCTGCAATATTGTACACATAAACAGGGGGAGCGCCTTGAGTAGAAACTGACAAAACTCTTAAAATAGGTGATTACACAAACAAGCCCAGAAGGATGCATACCCAGAGGGGCTTAAGAAGTTTCCATATCTGTAGGTGGGGAAAAAGTCCTGTGTTAGAAACCAGACTGTAAAATCTAGGAGAGTTGGTTGATTCTTCAAATGCCCAAATCCTCAAAACAGATAATAACAAGATACACAAAGAAGCAGGGAAACATAACACATTAAAAAGAACAAAATAAATCTCCAGGAACCGAACCTAAAGAGAGACATAAGTTGCAAAGAATTATTGTCAGAAGGACCTTCAATGAATTAAAAAGAGGAAACAAAGACAAAATCAGGAAAAGGATGCATGAAAAAAATATCAACAAAGAGAAACTATAAAGAACCAAACAGAAATCCTGGAACTAAAGAATACAATAAATAAATTGAAAATCTCATAGAGGGTTTCCACAGGAGACTTGACCAAGCAGAAGAATCAGTGAACTTGAAGACAGGCCTTTGGAAATTACCAAGGTGGAGGGACAAAAATAAAAAAGGAATGAAGAAAAATGAAGACAGCCTAAGGAACATTTGAGACATATCAAGCAGAACAAAATATGCATTACTGGTATCCTATGAGAGGAAGGGAAAGGGACAGGGGACCTATTTGAAGAATTGGCCAAAAACTTCCCAAATCTGGGAACAGAAATGACCTTACAAATTCAAGAATCTCAATTCCAACAAGGATAAGTCTGGAGAGACCTACACCAAAACACATCATAATCAAACTGTCAAAAGTCACAAAGAATTTTGAAAGTAGAAAGAAAAACGTGACTTGTCACATACAAAGTAACAACTTTTAGATCATCAGATTTCTTAGAAGAAACCTTGCAGGCTAGAAGGGAGTGAGATAATATATTTGAAGTACTGAATGAAAACAACTGCCAACCATATAGCCAGCAAAAAAGATTTTCTTCCAAAAACAGTCAAGAAATTAAGACTTAAAACAACAAAACTCATCACCACTAGACCTGCCTTATAAGAAATGCTGTAGAGTCCTACAATATGAAGCAAAATAACAATAAAAAGCAACACAAAACCACATGAAAAAAAATTCCCTTGTAAAAGCAAATATACAAATATAGAATCCTATGATATTGAAATTTTAGTGAATAACTCACATAAAAATCTGATGTAGAATTTTTTTAAGTGTAAGAAGTAATTATAAAATCAATGTTAATGGATAATATGCAATATAAAAGCAACCTGTGTAATCAACAAAATGGGAGAAGACAGATTTGGAGTAGTTTTTATACATGATTGAAGTTATCAGTTTAGAACAGATTACATAACTAAGGTGTTTTGTGTGATTGCAATGATAATCACAAAGGAAATATTGATAGACACAAAGGGAAATGAGAAATTAAAACGTGTCACTACACCTATACAAGGCTAACAAAATACAAATGAAGACACCGAGAGGGAAAGAGACACACAAAAAAGCTACAAGACAGGAAACAAACCAAATGGCAATAGTAAGTCGTCCTCTATCAGTAATTACTTTAAATGTAAATGCACTAACTACACCAATTAGAGATACAGATTGGCTGAATGGTTTGTTTTTTTTTTTAAACCAAGATCAACTATATGTTGTCCAAAAAGACAATCATTTTAAATCTAAGGACATATATAGGGTAGAAGTGAGAGATGGAAAAAGATATTCTATGCCACTGGGAGTCTAAAGATAGCAGAGGTGGCCACAATTATATCTGACAAAATGAAATTTAAGATAAAAACTGTCACAAGAGACAAGGACACTATAATAATAGAGGGTCAATTCACTAGTAAGACACAGCAATTATAAATATATGTGGAACCTAACAGAGCACCAAATATATGAAGCAAACATGACTAAAGGGAGAAAGAGACAGCAATACAATGGTAGTAAGAAACAATACCTCACTTTCAGATATGGATAGAACCACCACACAGTTCAATAAGTAAACAGAGGATGTGAACAACCCTACAGACCAATTATATAAAAACAGACATAGTACAGAACATTCCACAATCAGTAACAGTGGAATGAATATACATTCTCCTGAAGAGTACCTGGAACATTCTCCAAGACAGACCACATGTTAGGCCACAAAATAAATATTAACAAATTTAAAAAGACTGAAATCATACAGACTACCTTTTCCAACACAAGGGAATGAAACTAGCAATTAATTGAAGGAAAACAGGAAAATCCAAAAATATGTGGAAACTCAGCAGTGTACTCTTAAATAACTAGTGGGTCAAAAAAGAAATCACTAAGAAAATTAGAAAATATTTAGAGACAAATGAAAATGAAGACACAGCATACCAAAACTTATGGGGTACAGCAAAAGCAGTACAAAGGAAAATTTATAGCAGTAAGACCTTATATTTAAAGAAGGAGGATCTCAAATCAACTAACCTAACATCTCAAGAACTAGAAAAGAGTAAACTAAACTCAAGGTTAGCAGAAGGATGGAAATAATAAAGATTAGAGCAGAAATAATGAAACAATAAAAAGGGAAAAAAATCAGTGAAAGAGTCAGTTTACTGAAAAGAACAACAAAATGGACAAACCATTAGCTAGAATGAGATTTATAGCTAAAATTATAAATGAAATAGGAGATATTACAACTGAAATGTCACAAAAATAAAAAGGATTTAAAGAGAATTCTATGAATAAATGTAGGCCAACAAACTGGATAACCAAGAAAACAAGGATAAACTCCTAGAATTATACAACCTATCAAGACTAAATCATGAAGAAATTTTTAAAAATCTTAACAGACCTATAACTTCACTATAAAGTGAAGAAATTGAAGCAGTATTCAAAAACCTCCCAACAAAGAACAGCCCAAAACTAGATGCCTTAACTATTAAATTCTACCAGACACTTAAAGAATAACACCAATCCTCAGTCTTCCAAAGAATCTAAGAGGAGGAAATACTTCCAAACTCATTCTGAGATCAACATTACCCTGAAACCAAAACCAAAGACACAAGAAAATCACAAACCAAGTTCCTTGATGAATATAGACTCAGAAATTCCAAACAAAATAATCTCAAACCAAATTCAATACGTTAAAAGGATCATACGCTACGACCAAGTGAAATTAATACAGGAATGCAAGGATGGTTTGGCATATGAAAAATCAATGTAATATACCATATTAACAAAATGGAGAGAAGACATGATCATCTCAATGCAGATACAGAATCTGACAAAATTCAATACACTTCCATGACTTAAAAAAATAACAAATAGGGGTGGTTGGGTGGCTCAGTGGGTTAAGCATGTGCCTTCAGCTCAGGTCATGATCCCAGAGTCCTGGGATTGAGCCCCGCATCGGGCTCTCTGCTCAGTGGGGAGCCTCCTTCCCTCCTGCCTGCCTCTCTGTCTACTTGTGATCTCTGTCAAATAAATAAAATCTTAAAAAAAAAAACACTACAGAATAAACTACCTCAACATAATAAATTAAACCATATATTAAAGGCTTACAGCTAACATCACATGCAGTGAGGAAAGATTAAAAACTTTTCCTCTTAAGATCAAGAAGAGGTCAAGGATGTCCATTCCTTCCAAGGTTATTCAACAAAGAACTGAAGTTCTAATCAGAGGAACTGGACAAGAAAAACAAAGAAAAGGAATACAAACTTAAAAGGGAGAGGAAAAATTATCTGAATTTGCAAATGACTTGATCTTACATGTGGAAAGCCATAAGGATTTCCAAGAAAAACTGTTAGAATACATAAATCAGCAAAGTTATAGGATACAAAATAACCAAAAATGAGTTGTATTTCTAGACATTAACAGTGATCAATCTGAAAAAGAAACTAAGAAAATCCCATTTATTAAATAGTTGGGAATAAGCTTAACCAAGAAGTTTAAAGACTTACACACTGAAAACTACCCCTAAATACCACTAAAAGAAATTTTAAAAAGTTACAAATAAATGGAAAGCTATCTTGTGCTCACAGACTGGAAGACTTAGTATTGTTAAAATATCCACACCATCCCAAGTAATCTAGATTCAACACAATGTCCATCAAAATCCCAATGGCATTTTTTTACAGCTACAGGGCAAAAAAAAAAAAAAAAGTCCTGAAATTCATATGGAATCTCATGGAACACCAAATGGCTAAAACAATCTTGAAAAAGAAGAAATGGAGGTCTCAGATTATTTGATTTCAAAACTAAGTACAAAGACACACTTATTAAATAATTAAGACAGTGTATATAGACATAAAGATGGATATATAAGGCAAAAGGAAAAAAACAGAGTGCCTAGAAATAAACCCTTGCACATGTGGCCAAATGATTTTTGGCTAGGGTGCAAGACCTCAATGGGGAAAGGTCAGTCTCTTTGATAAATGGTGATGAGGAAACTAAATTTCTACATGCAAAAAAATGAAGTCAGACCTATATATAAAAATGAACTCAAAATGGATTAAATATCTAAAAGTAAGATCTAAACTCTTAACAAAAAATATAGGGAAAAAACTTTAGGACACTGGATTTGGCGGTTGTTTCTTGGATATGACCCCAAAAGCACAGGCAACAAAAGAATAGACAAAAAAATTTCTTAAAAAAATTACAACAGATTTTAAAATTTCCACCTATCAAAGGAAACAATCAAAAAATGAAAAGGCAACATACAGAATGGAAGAAAGTAACTGCAAATCATATCTGAAAAGTTATTATCCAAAAAGTATATATGGAACTTCTACAACTCAGCAGTGGGAACAAAAATAACCCAATTAAGAACTGAGTAAAGAACTTGAATAGACATTTCCCTAAAGAAGATATAAAAATGGCTAATAAGTACATAAAAAGCTATTCATTATCACTAATCAAAACCATGAGAGAGCCCCTTCACACCAACCAGGAAAGGTAGTATCAAAAGAACAGAAACCAAATGTTAGAAGAATGTAGAAAAGTTGGAAGTGTTATGCATGGTTGGTGGAAATGTAAAATGGCACAGTCATTACTGAAAACAGTACCTAAATTTTTCTTAAAAAAAAAATTAAGAATAGAATTATTACACCATCTGACAATCCCAACTCTTAGTATATGCCCAAAAGAATTCAAAGTAGAGTCTCAAAAAGATATCTGCATACCCATGTACCTAGTAGCATTACTCACAATTGTAAAGAGGTAAAAGCAACCCAAATGTCCATCAATAGTTGCAAGAATAAAGAAAAGATGGTATATACATACAATGGAGTATTATGCAGCCTTTAAAATAAAGAAAGAAATTCTGACACATGCTATAACATGGATAAATCTAGAGGACACATTAAGCAAAATAAGTCAGTCACAGAAGGACAAATATATGATTTTACTCATATGCAGAACCTAAAGTATTCAAAAAAACATAAATAGAAGGTAGAAGAGTGGTTACCAAAAACTGGGAGGACTGGAGAAGGGAAATAAGTACTTAATGAGTGTAGTTTCTGTGTTACAATATTAAAATGTTTTAGACATCTATAATACAACAATATATTTAACATTGCTGAACAGGCTTAAAAATGGTTATGATAGTAAATTTAACATTATGTGTTTTTTAACGATGATAAAAGATTTAAGCACACACATGAAAGTGGAGGTAAAAACACTTTCTCAGAAAAACGGAAGTTGAAGGAATTTGTTGCCAGTAGATCTGTCTTGCAAGAAATGTTAAAATAAGTTCTACAGAGAGAAGAAAAAGGATATAAGTCAGAATTCAAATATGTATAGAGGAAGAGTACTAGAGAAGGAATAAATTAAGGTAAAATACTTTCATTTTTAAAAATATTTTACTTATCTGAGAGAAAGAGAGAGAGAATAAGCAGTGAGAAGGAGCAGAGAGAGAGGGAGAAACAGACTCCCCAGTGAGCACGGAGCCTGAAGCAGCTCTGGATCCTAGGATCCTGAGATTATGACCTGAGCTGAAGTCATATGTTTAACTGACTGAGCCACCCAAGCTTCTCCATTTTTATCATTCTTAATTGATCTAACAGATAACAGTTTGTTCAAAATAATAGTAGAAACAATTATGCAATTATATATGCATATCTAAATGTTTATATATGCTTATGTATACATGAATGATAGCAATGATACAAGGGATGGAGAGGTAAATAAATTCAGAATATTTTGTTATAATGTAATGTACTTCACTACTGTGAAGCAGTACATTGTTACTTAAAAGTTAGTTGTAAATGGAGGTTAAGTAACATGCCACTGAACAATGAACAGGTCAACCAAGAATCAAAGAGGAAATAAAAATATATGGAGAGAAATGAAAATGAAAACACAGTGGTCCAAAATCTTTGGGATGCAGTAAAAGCTATTATGAGACATAAGTGTATAGCAATATAGGCCTACCTCAAGAAGCAAGAAAAATCTCAAACAAGCTAACTTTACATGCGAAGGAGCTAGAAAAAGAACAAACCTCAAAATCAGCAGAAGGAAGAAAATAACAAAGATTAGGACAGAAATAAATAAAATCGAAACTAAAAAACCAATAGAACAGATTGATGAAACCAGGAGTTGGTTCTTTGAAAACATCAACAAAATTGATAAACCTTTATACAGACTCATCAGAGAGAGAGAGAGGACTCAAAAACAGAAATGATAGAGAAATAACAACCAAAACCACAGAAATACAAAGAGTTAAAAGAGAATATTATGAAAAAGTATATGCCAACAAATTGGATAACCTAGAACAGATGAATTCCTAGAAACATAAAGTCTTCCAAAATGAGGGAGAAATAGAAAATGTGAACAAGGCGATTACCAGGAATGGGATGGAATTAGTAATCAAAAACTCCCAACAAGCTAAAGTCCAGGACCAGATGGCTTCACAGGTGAATTCTATAAAACATTTTATTTCATTTTATTTTTAAGATTTATTTGAAGGGGGGAGAAAGAGTCTCAAAGAGATTCTGCAACGAGTGCAAAGCCAGACAGGGGACTCAATCTCATGACCCTGAGATCACAACCTGAGCAAAAACGAAGAATCAGCCACTTAATTGACTGTACCACTCAGGTCCCCTATGAAACTTTTTAAAGAACAGTTAATACCCAATTCTTATCAAACTATTCCAAAAAATAAAAGAGGAAGAAAAGCTTCCAAATTTTTCATTCTGAAGGTCAGAATTATCCTGATACCAAAACCACTTAAGGACACCACAAAAAAAGAGAACTAGGGACACCTGGGTGGCTCAGTGGGTTAAGCCTCTGCCTTTGGCTCAGGTCATGATCTCAGGGTTCTGGGATCGAGCCCCATATGGGGTTCTCTGCTCAGCGGGGAGCCTGCTTCCTTCTCTCTCTCTGCCTGCTTCTCTGCCTACTTGTGATCTCTGTCAAATAAATAAATAAAATCTTTAAAAAAAAAAAAAGAGAACTAGAGGCCAGTATCTCTGATGAACACAGATATTAAAATCTGCAACAAAAATATTAGCAAACCAAATCCAACATACATTAAAATAAAATCATTCACCACGATCAAGTAGGATTTATTCCCAGGATGCAAGGGTGGCTCAATATTCACAAATCAGTCAACCTGATATATCAATAAAAGGATTGGGCACCTGGGTGGCTCAGTGGGTTAAGCCTCTGCTTTCAGCTCAGGTCATGATCTCAGGGTCCTGGATCTAGTCTCGCATCCAGCTCTCTGCTCGGCAGGGAGCCTGCTTCCTTCTCTCTCTCTCTCTCTCTCTGCCTGCCTCTCTTCCTACTTGTGATCTCTCTCTGTCAAATAAATAAAATCTTTAAAAAAATAAAAGGATAAAAAATATATGATTTCAATTTTTCATGCAGAAAAGGCATGACAAAATACATCCATTCATGATAAAAAAAAATCCTCAACAAAGTAGGTTCAGAGGGAACATACACCAACAAATTAAAGGCCAAATATGAAAAACCCACAGTTAACATCATACATAACAGGGAAAAGAGATGTCCACAAGGATGTCCATTCTCACTACTTTTATTCAACATTGTACTAGAAGTCCTAGCCACAGCTAGGATAACAAAGAGAAATAAAAGACATCCAAATTGGTAAGAAAGGAGTAAAACTTTAACTACTTGCAGATGACATGATACTATTATACAGAGAACCCTAAGACTCCACCAAAAATCTACAATAAATGAATTCAGTAAGGTTGCAAGATATAAAATCAATATACAGAAATCCATTGCATTTCTATATACTAATAATGAAGCTATAGAAAGAGAAATTAACTTGAATAGACATTTCCCTAAAGAAGATATAAAATGGCTAATAAGTGCATAAATGAAATACATACAATGAAATACTATTCAGCCATAAAGAATGAAATCTTGCCTTTTGCAACACAGATGGAGCTAGAGAGCATAATGCTAAGCAAAAGAAGTCAGAGAAAGACAAATACTGTATGATTTCACTCACAGATGGAATTTACGAAACAAATGAGCAGAGGTGGGGAAAAGAGAGAAAGGCAAACCAAGAAACAGACTCCTAACTATAGAGAACAAACAGAGGGTTAACCCTCTAGAGGTTGGTGGGGAGATGGGTGAAATAGGTGATGGGAATTCAGAAGTGCACTTGTCATGATGAACAATGGGTGATTAAAAACTTTTAAAAAATGCAATTCAAAAGTAGGAAAAAATTCAATCATATTGTTTTGGAATGAATGTACAGGTGGTAAAACCTAATAGAAAGACAATGAAATAATTATCATAAGCCTGGATGACTACTTCCAGTGAAGAATTATGATCCAGAAGGGTACACAGTAGTTTCTGGCGCACCAGTAATGTTCTGTTTCTTGAACTAGATGGTTCCAGAAATATGTATTATAGATACTTTTTGTATACATGTTATACTTCATATTTTTAAAAAAACAGGATGATAAGGATAAAACACCAATCCACACAGATGAATACAGCTAGAGAAAAACATAAATATGTTGACTGGTTCATAACCATAAACCCGACAGGGAGGTTTGGGCTGCCAGGTGGTAACCATATTATATTTCCCTGGTTCATCTGCACAATTACTCTCCTAGAAATATTTTATACCTTTCTGTTCTGAAACCTCCAGCATCTCCCCTCCCATCCTCATCTTTAGTTAATTACTGTTTCCCACTTCCCTGAGAAAAATGGAAGTAAAGAAAATTTCCACAGACATACCACCATAAATACCCATGTCCCAGAATTTTGCACCCACATATTCTACTTTCCATCAGGGCTCAGCTCTCCATCCTAAGGCTAGTCCACCTATTTGTGTGCCAGATCCCATTCCTTCTTGCCTTCTCAAAGACAGTATGACAGCTACTCTCCCATCTGTCACTCATGTCATCAATTTCCTTCAGTAAACATGCTGTTATTTCTTAACCCAACGTCTCTACCAGCTGCTACCACATTTCTCCCACTTTTAGTTAAATTTCTGTTTAAAGTTGTCTGCAGTTACTGGCTCTGATCCTTTTCCTTCCATTCTCTCCTAAACCCACCACAATCTCGGGTTTTTTGCCTGTCAAAACTGCTCATCAAGAAAATAAATTCTAATGGCCAACTGTTGGCTCATCTTCCTTATTTATTGGGAGCTTGTGACACAGGTTATATCACTTTTCACTCTTTGACAGATTTGCATCACTCTGGTTTTTGGTAAAGCACTCTCTTCTGATTTTCCCCTTATATAACTGGCCATTCCTGCTCCATTCCATTGCTGGCTGATTCCTCTTCTTCCTTACTTAATGTTAGAATGTCCCAAATATGTCTTTGGTATTCTTCCATACACCTATACTCATTCTCTTGGTACCGTCATTCAAGACTCATGATTTAAATACATCTTTATGCAACACCTCCAGTTCAGATCTGTCTCTTAAACTCTAGACTCATTTATAATGTCTATAAAACATCTGAGATTCCAAAGGTCCAAAACTTATTTGCCCAATTTTCCCCCAAAACTCACTCCACCACTTATTAACCATCCTTACCTCTATTTTAAGGCAATGCCATTGCTAAAACCAAAAACTCTGGTGTCATCCTTGTTTTCTCTCCCCTAACTAGTCCATTAATAAATACAGTGTATTCCATCTTCCAGACATATGAATTTAAGATTTTCTTTAATTTAAATTTAATTTAAATTTAAGAGTTTCTTCACCTCCTCCATTGCTACCACTCAGTCTAACCCACATTCATATCTCACTTGGATTATTGCAATGGCCTCTTATCTGGTCTCTCTGCTTGTACATACCCTTGACCCTCTACACCCTACTTTTAACATAGCAGCAGAAAGACCCTTTTTTTTTGTTTTGCTTTGTTTAAAGATTTTATTTATTTATTTGACAGACAGAGATCACAAGTAGGCAGAGAGGCAGGCAGAGAGAGAGAGAGAGGAGGAAGCAGACTCCCCGCTGAGCAGAGAGCCCAATGTGGGGCTCGATCCCAGGACCCTGAGACCATGACCTGAGCCAAAGGCAGAGGCTTAACCTACTGAGCCACCCAGGTGCCCCCAGAAAGACCCTTTTAACATTTAATTACATATTACCTTTCCCCCACTCAAAATCCTATAATGGCTACTCATCTTACCCAGATGAAAAACCAACTATGTATACCTAGGACAATACCACCTTTTTAAACTTCTTTTTTCTGGGTTTAGGAAGCATAAAAATAAACACAAAATGGAGTTTAAAAAAGTGATTCCTAAAGCTAGTCATTAAACCACTTCTGGCCTGTGAATAACTTTTATATATTCCACAGTGGATGAGGACAGTGCAGTACATTTTTATAAATGTCTCTGTTTATTCCTTTTAACATGTGGCTTTTCCTATTTTTTTGTTAATGTTATATTTTTAATCAAATAACAGTTATTGTAAATGTAAGGTTTTAAAACACATTATTACTTGGAAAATAAAATTTTGGCAGAACTAAATTGTAATGCGTTCCCCATTTCTCCTCTCTATGCATTTTTTCTGAATTACAAAACAGAATACTTTTCATGGTAT
Source organism: Mellivora capensis (assembly GCA_004024625.1). Lineage (NCBI taxonomy): Eukaryota > Metazoa > Chordata > Mammalia > Carnivora > Mustelidae > Mellivora > Mellivora capensis. The sequence goes on along the minus strand of PISX010003158.1, from coordinate 57,771 downwards.
ATGGAATTGAAAAGTCTGGGACTACTAGCCAAAAGGATTTAACAAGCATGTACTAAAGCATAGGTAGGAGAAATTATATTGACTAGATTATTAGACCCCTCCCCAGCTCTATCAGAACTGGCTGTGTGACATTAACGTTTTTTGCCTCTCTGATCCTCTATTTCCTCATCCATAATGCCCATTAAAGTATCCATTTCATAGAAATATGAAAATTAAATGAGACGATATATTTAAAATATATTGACACATAATAGCCACATGTGTATTTAGTTAACGTAACACTATTAACTTTGTATTTAAATAGTGGTATATGGTGGGAGAGAGAAGTGGAAGGAGGGTTAGTGGGAGTAGATCATATTAATGCACAGAAGTATTTTATCCATTTAGGTTGAGAACTGCTGATGCATGGTGATAATAAAAAGCATTTAGGTCAGTTTCGTTATTGTTTGTAAATTCTCTGCCGACCATTTACCCCCTTCTTGCCTTCACCAGCATACACCACAGCAAAAAAACCCCCATCTTCCACATTCACTCACTATTAACAGAGTATTAGGCATAGTATATGGCAAGGACTCAGAAGGCAGTATTAGAGTGAGGTTATCATGGATTCTTAAATAAACGAATGGTGATTATTTAGAAAATTAAAATATTCACTTGACCTTTTTTGAATTTATGTACGGGGAGTTTCTTAAGTTGATCTTTACGAAGTCTGTTTCTTCTAGCTCTATGTCTGTCCTGGACGAATTTTGTGATCTAAAGATAAGAAAAAAAGACATTAAAAGAAAAAAAGAAAAAATCAGACATTAAACATGCAAATGGAAAATGGCCATTACAATAATAGACATGTTTCTGGATAGCTGCTGCAAATCAATTCAATTTACCTAAACCCTAATTGCAGTATCATTAATTGAAGCACTAATTACATAAGTAAATAGTTTACCTCAAATTATCCTTTGAATTTTTAATCATTGACCTAAGTTATCTTTATCTACTCTAACAGAAACATTATAAATAACATAGAACTATTTGTTTGCAAATATAAATGATAGACCACAAGTTACAAAGACTCTATTGGATCAAGAAGGCAGAGTTGAAATTCCTGTAAGTTAAAAACTAATAAAATTTTCAAACTTACATTAGTCACTGCACTTTCAGTTGTAGCAGCAAACTGAACAGAAGTACTATAGAACACCTGTACTATGAATACTCAGGAATGCTGGATAAAATATACAAAATATTTTCAAATATAAGTGACTGTGCTTGCAAGAATGCAAAGGAAGTCTACAGGACAGAGCCAAAGGCCAAAAGTGACATCCATAAAAAGAAAATTTTGATAAATCTGACTGTGTCAATAAGGACTTCTATCCTCAAAAGACACTGTTAAAAAATAAAAGACAAACCACAGAATAAGAAAAAATACTTGCAGATTCCATATTTGATAAGGGATTTGTATCAGAATTTATGAAGAACTCAAAAACAATAATAAAAAAAAAAGCAACCCAACAAAAAACAAATGGACAAAATATCTGAATAAACAGTTTACCAAGAAGACAAATGCATGGCAAATAAGCACTGGAAGAGCTACTCAACATAATTAGTCAAGGAGAAATGTCAATTCAAATCACAAATGCCACTATACACCTATGAGAACAACTAAAATTAAGAAGACTAACTATATCAAGTGTTGGCAACGAAGTGGAGGAACTGTCATTATGATACACTACTGTTATAACCACTTTGGAATGCTGATGGTTTTTTATAACTTTAAACACACGTCTACCATATGACTCAATCACCCCACTTCTACTTATATGTACCCAACAGTAATGAAAGTACGAATCAATATAACTTGCACACAAATGTCCATGTAAGCTTTATTGTAATATCCAAAAACCAGAAACAACCCAAATGCCTATCAAAAGGTAAATGGATAAACAAAACTGTGATTTATTTATACAATCAAACATAACTGGGTAAAAAAAAATCAATATACTCAATATATGAATCTCAAAATAATTATCCTGAGAGAAAGAAGACAGACACAGAAGAGTACATAATATATAATCCTATGTGTATAAAGCTGAAAAAAATGCAAACCTAATCTACAGTGACCAAAAGCTGATCTGCGCCTAGGGATGGGGCTGGGAAAAGGATGAGGACATGAAGGAGTGAGAGAGTGCTGGAGAGGATGTGGAGAAAGGAGAACCCTCTTAAACTGTTGGTGGAAATGCAAACTGATGCAGCCACTCTGGAAAACAGTATGGAGGTTCCCAAAAAAGTTAAAAACAGAGGTACCCTATGATCTAACATTGGCACTACTAGGTTTTATCCATAGGATAGGATTTTATCCATAGAATACAAACATAATGATATGAAGGGGAACCTGCAACCCAATGTCCACAATAGCCAATATATGGAAAGAGCCCAGATGTCCATCAACAGATGAATGGATAAAGAAGATGGAATACATATGTGTATATATATATATACACACACACACCCCAATATAACTCTGCCATCAAAAAGAAAATCTTGTCATTGACAACAACATAGATGGAACTAGAAGGTATTATGCTAAGTGAAATAAGTCAGAGAAAGACAAATATCATATGATTTCACACATACATGGAATTTAAGAAAGAGATGATGAATATAGGAGTAGTGAAGAAAAAATAAAATAAGATGGAAAATTGAGAGTGAGGCAAACCATAAGAGATGCTGTACTCTAGGAAACAAAATGTGAGTGGATGGAGGGGAGAGGGGAAATGGAAGGGATAATTGGGTGATGGGCATTAAGGAGGGCACTTGTAATGAGCACCAGCTGTTATACGCAACTGATGAATCACCAAATTCTATCTCTGAAACTAATGAAAAAAATAAAGAGCAGAAATTCAGGAGATAGAGAAAAAAAAAAAAAAGAAGAAGAAAGTGAAGACTTTAGAATGTAACTTCCACCAGAATCTAAGCTGCTTTACACAAGGCATTTTTACCTATTTGGTTCACTGATGAATCTTTGGACCCCAAAGCAGTGCATCATAGATGAAAAATATTTGTTGAATGAAAGGAACAAGACAAAACACTCAAGGTCTACTTCTTTGAAAGACAAAACAGGTAAACTTCTGATAACACTGTGAAAGGCATGGACAAATATGAGTAAAGAGAACTCTTTTCACATATAGTATAAATTCTCTTTAAAAAACAGAAATTCTCTTTAAATTGTTATGGGAGTGGCACTTGATTCCAGACAAGGCACTTGAAAACAGATAAAATAGACAATTTCTTAGAAATATAATTTAGGGGGCACCTGAGTGGCTCAGTCAGATAAGCATCTGACTCTTGATTTCAGCTCAGGTCATGATCTCAGGGCTGTGAGATCGGGCCCTGTATCAGGCTCCACGCTGGGCGTGGTAGTAGAAAAAGCAGACAACCATCTATCTGAATGTCCAGATGACTATGAGAAAGGTGAGCAGACCTAGATTATTTTGTAAACAACCTTCACCAAAAACTGATATATAATCCCAACTCTATCAAAAACTATTTTAGAAAACAGAAAATAAGGGTTATTAGTTTTATGGGTCTAGTTTTATCTTGTCTAGTTATTTATTTGTAACTGCTTATAAGTGGACCCATGCAGTTCAAACCCATGTTACTCAAGGGTCAACTGTATGGTAAAATAACACTAAACTTACTATCTTAACCATTTTTAAGTGTACGGTTCTGTGGCATTAAGTACATTCACGTTACTGTGCTACCATCACTGCCATCTATCCATAAAACTCTTTTCATCTTGCAAAACTGAAACCCTGTACTCCTTAAACAATAATTCCCTACCCTACCCTCCCTACAGCCCCTGGCAATGACCATTCTACTTTCTGTCTCTGAATCTGACTACTCTAGGTATCCCATATAAATAAAATTATACAGTACTGGTTCTTTTGTGACTAGCTTTTTTCAGTGAGCATGTCTTTAAGGTTCATCCACATTGTATATGTATTAGAATTCCCTTCCTTTTAGAAGCTAACATTCCATTGTATGTCTATACCACATTTTGTTTATCTGAAAACCCATTTTGCTCATGCATTGATGGACAATTTGGTTGCTTCCACCTTTGGGTATTGCAAATAATGATATTATGAACAAAGGTATACAAATATCTGTCCAACTCTGTCTTCAAATCTTTTGGTTCTATACCCAAAGTGGAATTGCTGGATATAATAATTTGTTTAATTTCTTGAGGACTTGTCATACTGTTTTCTACAGCGCCTGCTCCATGTGCTAATGGATTGTCCAGTTTTGATGTGAAGACTATTCTAGGAGTGCCTAGGTGGCTCAGTAGGTTAAACATCCAACTCTTGATTTCGGCTCAGGTTATGATCTCAGGGTTGTGAGATTGAGCCCTGCTGGGTATGGAGTTGGCTTGAGTCTCTCCTTCTCCCCCTCCTCTCTCAATCCTATCTCCCTCCCTCCCTAAAAAACCAAAATGAAATAATTCCATTTAAAAAAAAAAAGATTATTCTGGTCCCATAATACTAAAACTTTCCCTTACCTGGACATTCAGAATGCTAATATTTTATTTCGGATTTTTGCATCTATGTACAAGTGTAGAACTAAATGATCCATATTAGAAATCAGAGTAATCCAAAATGTAAAGACAAAATTTATACATGATAATCAAATACAAGGATTTTTAAAATTTACAAAATAATGTAATCACACATAGAGTAAAAGAGAAAAAAAAAAACAATGATCATTACAACAGGTAAAAGATATATAATTCAGCACACATTCATCATTAAATAAGGAAAAAGCAAATTTTTATTTCTAATCCTTATACAGTCTTTTTTTCTCAGTTTACCAGAAAAGACAGCATAATCTTAAATAGGAGGTTCAACAATAAGTAGCATTTTTTTGTTGTTTCTGACTTTCAAGAAGTCTTCTAATAAACTAACCATTTAATGATGTTCATTTTTAGTTTTCAGTCAATAATCTTTATTGATTTAAGGGTATTTACATCTACTCCTACTCTGCCAAGGGCATTTTTTTGTTATTCTTTCTACTTTTTTTTCTACATTAAAAACCTAAGGGACTCAATAAATTCAAATTACCAGAGTAGAATTCAGCAAGTTTGTAGATACAAGATTAATATATAAAAATTATGTCCAGTGTCTAAATCTTGGTTTCTAAATATAACTCTTCAATAAAAGAAGCCAGGGCTTCTTGGAGAAATGTCTAATTTTAGGGGTGGAGCAAGAAAATATAAGATGAATCTGAAGCTTCTTATAGTACCAGATACTAAAGAAGTGCTTAGAAACACTAAAGGATGGGTCAAATGAAAGGGACACATGACCCAGCTTGACAGAGCTCTCCATGGCCAAAGGTCAAAATTTGAACATAAATAAAATGGCATTGGATTATAACCCAAGGTATAAAATAAATATGCAGGAGTACATATTAATATAAATAAATGACTGAATAAATAAATAAATGCCAAGAAGAGATACATCTTTTTCACAAAAGAATTCCAAATAATATATGTAGTAGATACTCTCTCCTACTCCCCACTCTAGATCTTGCTTGCCCCTCCTCAGTTTTAGGGTTGCTATACAAGTGCCTCATTTCTAAAGTAAGAATAGAAAGAGAGAAAAATATTAACTTTATAGTGGAGAAACCTGGCTTAACCAAGGAATGAATGTTAATACCATTAGTGATGTTATGCAGATATCATGTACCCCATGACACAAGAAGGGCACTTCACCTCTATTTTTAAAAACTTATTCCCCCAAGAAACCTATAACCCACTGTAATCATAAGAAAAACATCAGATTGAGGGATAGTCTACAAGATACCTGGCCAAGACTCCCCAAGACTGTCGAGGTTATGGAAAACACAGAGAGACTGAGATTGACTATCAGAGAACAGAGGAGCCTGGGAAGACATACTAACTAAATAAAATAGTTTTTATTTGGAATCCTGGAACAGGATTTCTGTTTTGGATCCTAGAACAGAAAGAGAACATTAATGGAAAAACTCATGAAATCTATACAAAGTCTGGAGTTCAATTACTAATAATGTGCCAATGGTAGTTTCTTAGTTTTGACAAATGGACCATGGTAATGTAAAGTGGGGAAACTAGATGAGAAATGTACAAGAACACTCTTTTTTGAAATTTTTTTGGTAAATCTTAACATTATTCAAAAATTAAAAGTTTGTTTTTAAAAAATTCATTATGTTCTTATATCCTAATAACAACCACTTAGAAAATGCAATTTCAAAAGTCTAACAAAAGGGGTGCCTGGGTAGCTCAATCGGTTAAGCATCTGCCTTCCGCCCAGGTCATGATCCCGGGTCCGAGGAAGGAGTCCCACATTGGGTTCCCTGTTCAGTGGGGAGTCTGCTTCTCCCTCTTTGCCTCCCGCCTGCTTGTGCTCTCTAATAAATAAACACAATCTTAAAAAAAAAAGTCTAACAAAAGACATGCAAAATGTTAAACTGATGGATATAGAAGATCTAAATAAATGAAAAGAAATACCAAAGCATCACAGAAAGATTGAACATTCCAAAGATAGCTTTTAATCTCTAACCTGTAATGTCCATATAATAATAAACTGATTGAATGTTATTATAAATATTCTTTATAAAAAATAAAGTGAGACTCCTGGGATTGTTCCACATGGTGGCAATTCTATTTTTTAAGAGTTTTAAAATTTTTTTAGAAGATTTATTAAGTTGAGAGAGAGAGAGAGAGAGAACACAAGAAGGGGGAGAAGCAGGCTCCCCACTGAGCAGGGAGTCCGACATGGGGCTTGATCCCAGGACCCTGGGATCATGACCTGAGTTGAAGGCAGACGTTTGACTGAGCCACCCAGGATGCCCCTGCAATTCGCTTTTAATATCTATCTTAATACAGAGGTCTTCTCTTATCTGCTTCTGCCTTCAATTTGTTTTTGTATCACAAATCATATAGTTTTTAGAAACTTCCACTTTAAACACTGAGAGACTGAGGGTGACAAAGGCAAATAATATCTTCGCATTATTATGAAAATAATTCTGACTTCACAGTCCCATTAAGAGTCCTGGGACCATACTGTGGTAACCACTGTTTTAGATAATGTGTCATCAACTTTAACCTCAGCACTCACAGTATTCTTTACATTTTGATATGAAAATTTTCAAATACAGAGAAGAATTGAAGAAATTTTATAATACCCATATACCCATCACCTAGATTCCACAATTAACATTGTACTACACTTTTAATCACCTTTCCATCCCTCTACTTACCCATCAAAACACCTCCTTTTTTTTTTCTTTTTAAGATTTTATTTATTTATTTGACAGAGAGATAGAGAGTGGCAAGCAGAATCAGAGGGAGAAGTAGGCCCTCTGCTGAACAGGGCTCAATCCCAGAACTCTGGTATCATGACTGAGCCAAAGGCAGCCGCTTAACCAATTGAGCCACCCAGGCACCCCAAAACACCTCTTTCTCTCATTGTTTTTATAATGCATTTCAAAGTAAGTTGCAGATCATCAATATATGTCTCCCCAAATACTTTAGCATATGTATCATTAGTTAGAGCTTAGTATTTCTTTTACAGTATTTTTTTCCCTAGGTAAAATTTATATACAAAGACATGCAAAAAATTCAAGTGTACAGATGTTTGTGCAACCTCTGTCAAGATACAGAATATGACTTACCCCCCCAAAAGTTCCCTCAAACCCTTCTCAGTAAATCCCTCACCCCCTCTTCCTAGCACCCCTAGAAGTAATCACTGTTCTGATTTTTCTACCCAGATTATCTTTACCTTTTCTAGACCCAATCATATAAATGGACTCATACAATATGTACCCCTTTATGTAAGCCTCCTCTCACTCAATACAATGTTTTTTAGAACCACCCATACTATTTTTTAAAATATATTTAACATTGATTTACCTACCATGAAAATGACTATTAAGATGAGACAGATGCCCACTATGATCAGGAAAGGGATTAGATAGTATTCCAGAGGAAGACTAAATTCTGGAACTAAGATAATGTGGCCCCTAGAAGAAAACAAAAATTAGTAATTGAGAAATATTAAGAGTTGCCAAATTACAATGTTAATTAAAAACAAAAGCATTGCTTAAAAGGCATTTAGATATTAAAATTCAATCCACTAAACACATCTCATCTTCTAATATATGATTTCCAATACTTTAAGAGATACATTCTCCATCTTTGTTTCTTCTACATATTTACCAAAATAACTTGCTTACATAATTAAGGAAGCTTTTAGACTGGGTACAGGAAATCAGCCAATAATAATTACTGTGTCCATCCCGGAAACATGTTATTTACTGAATTTAGTAACCTGGGCAAAATTCTGCATATTTTATGGGCAAAATCAGCAATTTAAACAATGGTAGTACCTTGGGTATCTTGTCAACAAAACTCCTCATCCCAGTCAAATTATTATCCATCAGTTCCTCCTATGGTAAAGCTCTGAAGCTACTATTATCAAAAATATCCGCCCTCTTCCCTATGCTTTACATGAACTTCTTATACCAGGTACAATGGACATAGCCCCTGTACTCTACATTAATCTGTGAGATATGGAATAAAAAACTGATAAGGGAATTAAAAGGAGTTGTAGTCTCCTCCCTATTCTCTACCCTCCCCATTGCTTGACTGGAAAAAGCTAAAAAAAAAAAAAAAAAGTGTATGTTGTGGGAAAGGGCTGGAGTAAGGCTACCTGCCTTAATCCCCTTTGTTATTAACCACGTTACTGCTTATGGTGGAATTACAATTACAAAAATTGACAGGGACTCATAAAATGAAACTGTGATCAGAACGGGCACACTATTGGGGTGCCTGGATATTTTAGTCGGTTAAATGTCTGCCTTTGGCTCAGGTCATGATCCTGAAATCCTAGGAACGAGCCCCGCATGGGGCTCCCTGCTCAGTGGGGAGTCTGCTTCTCCTACTGCCTCTGATCCTGCTCACGTTCTCTCTCAGATAAAATCTTAAAAAACAAATAGGCACACTATTTTTGTTGTGTGAGCAAATTTTACATGGCTGCAAAATCCTGCATTAGAAAATATATTCAGTCTAGGGAAACACTTGTATAATGGTGATAGGACTGTATTGTACTCAGGTGCTACTCCACCAGTATGGTGCTGGTAACACTACATTGTAACCCACTTCTAGGTGATTTTTAGGCAGGAAGCCTGCTACTTCATAACACAAGGGTTAAATGCAAAACAAAAATTCTCAATAAAAGGGAAATAAAAACTGGCCAACTCCTTCCCCCGCATAGAGATGTTTAGAACACCATAGTACTTAAGAAAAATAACAAGAAATCAAATTAAGCAATTTTTAAGCCTTCTTGCCATTATTTATTATATTCCTATGCAGGGAGCTCTATCAAGCTTTACCAAATAACAAAAACAAGTAAAAAAGATAATATAAGGAATTTCCCAATAATTTAAATATTTTCCAAAAAAAGCTAAGAACGCTAGAATAAAAGGAGCTTTTTATTTCAATCACTTTGAGCAAAATAGGGGATGACAAAAGATTTACATGTGTTTTTGTAGCTTTACATAAAATACTAAAATGACTGATCTAACAAGGTAAAAAAAGAAAAGCATCAGGCCTGGGCCACTGTAATGTATGCCATCTCTTACAGCATGAGGTCAGGTCTGGAAGTAATGCCCCTATGCTTGACACAAATCTTCTGAAACCATATGAGCCAGTGCTAAGACAGTAACAGTGGTGCCACTTTTAAGTAGAAGAACCTTTCCATACGATCCTAGTCTTCTGCAACCTCCCTACCCTACTCCTACCAACCAGCTATAAATTAACATTGTCAGGGGTTAAAAGCCAGACTACTGCTTTTCTACATTCAACTCATTATAGAATATAAGTATCTCAGCAATAGCAAACTTTACATCTCTCATATGGGTTTTTTTCTTCTTCTCCTTTTATGTTAACAACTTTCTAATGTGGATGTGGCTTGGATGAGATAAACAAATAAACCCTGTCCTATGAGATAAGCCAAAGGGTTGCTCAGAAATGAACAGAACTGCCAGGTGAGAAGGAGCTAAATGAACAAAGCAGGAAGACCCAGGGAACTAGAAATTTAAAAAACTTTTTTTTTTAATTTACTTATTTGACAGACAGAGATCACAAGTAGGCAGAGAGGCAGACAGAGAGAGGGGGGGAGGCAGGTCTCTGCTGAGCAGAAAGCCCGATGCAGGGCTCAATCCCAGGACCCTGAGATCATGACCTGAGCTGAAGGCAGAGACTTTAACCCACTGAGCCACCCAGGCACCCTGAAATTAAAAAACTTTTGAACACTTCCTGTATATGTGTAACCACAGAAATGCAATCAATTCCAGAATTTTCTTGTAAGCACTGTGTTAAGATTCACAGACCTAGGTTCTAAATCTAGTGTTCCTTATGTCCTATTTTTAAGAAGATTTTATTTATTTATTTGACAGAGAAAGAGAGAGCACAAGCAGGGGAAGGGGCAGAAGGAGAAGCACACTCCCCGCTGAACAAGGAGCCCAATGTGGAACTCAATCCCAGGACCCTGGGATCATGACCTGAGCCGAAAGCAGATGCTTAACCAACTGAGCCGCCCAGGTGCCCCAATAAACTTTAAAATTGCTACCTAAAAGGTTAGGATGGGAACAATGGACAAAGCAGATGATACTTAGAAGCTGGACTTCTCTGAATATGCACTGTGTTTTGTTGATTTTGACTTTAAGTTTATACAAAATCATAAAAGTCACAATGAGGGTAAAAAAAACCAATCCTTAAAATCTAAAAGCAACATGAATCAAATAGGCCTGTGCTTCCAGTTGACAGCATCAGCACACAGAATTATTTTACATGTCTTTAAAACATGGTAATTTGGTTTTAGATCCTTATTATGATATACCTTAAACAAAGAAATAACTGTTTTTTTACAAATGGCAGTAGTGTTGGTATTGTTCTGTTATATATGTATTGTGCAATTTAAAAAAACACTTAAAAATTAAAAATAAAATAAAAAAAAAACAATTACTTTGGTGTCTTTGAGCACAGAAAAAATAAAATACAGGTGTAAAATTAATGAAGTAGAGCAAAAAACCTTCAGTCCTGAATTTAGGTTAGAAGCAACAGCATGCGCTCATGATTTTTTGTATCTTTAAAACACATATTTTACCTGAAAACCTTACCTTGTATAATAAAAAAAAAAAGTACATATGTCTTAGATTTATCCACTGAAAAGCCCTAGAAATAATGACAAACCAAGGAGCAATGATCACCCCTCAGTCTCTAAATACCATATTCAATTAAAAGGAAACAGAGGCGCCTTGAAAAAAGCAGCAGGTTCCAAATCAGGGGGAGGAAAAGAACAAAATGGGCCTGGAACATCTTGTCATACAGAAAATAAGGAGCAGTCAAAAGCTCCAGATTTTTTTTTTTTTTCCTGAACAAAGACTTTACTTCCTTTTTTTTTTTTTTAATTAACATATATTATTTACCCCAGGAGTACAGGTCTGTGAATCGTCAGGTTTACACACTTCACAGCACTCACCATAGCATGTACCCCTCACAGTGTCCATAACCCAACCACCATCTCCATATGCCCCTACCCCAGCAACCCTCAGTTTCCTTTGTGAGATTAAGAGTCTCTTATGGTTTGCCTCCCTCCCAATCCCACCTTGTTTCATTTTTTCCTTCCCTACCCCCCAAACCCCTCACTTTGCCTCTCAAATGAAAAGCTCCAGATTTACATTAAAAGACACTTGGATTAAACTTGGAAGTCTGAAATGGGAAAATGTGAACATCAATACAGAGAATAACTGCAATGGGCTGAAGCATATTCAGTGAGTTTTAACTCATGAATTCATTATGATACTTTGAATATACATATAAATCATCTTTGGAAGATGCTAGTGAATGAAATCATTTTGAAAAACAGTAAACGAAGGGCAGGAATTATTTATACCATTTTTTTTGTTTTTTTTTTTAGAATTATTTATTTGAGAGTAGGAGCAAGTGCACAAGTGAGGAGCAGATGCAGGGGGAGAGAGAGAATCCCAAGCAGACTCCCCACTGAGCCTGGAGCCCAAGGCAGTTTGATCCCAGGACCATGAGATTGTGACCAGAGCCGAAATCAAGAGTTAGACACTTAATTGACTGACCAACCCAGACCCCCCCCCCTTTTTTTAAGATTTTATTTTTAAATAATCTCTACATCCAACATGGGGCTCAAACTGACTACCCTGAGATCAAGAGTCACATGCTCCACCAACTAAGCCAGCCTGACACCCCATCCTAGCTTTCTTAGATTGTGTATCAAGGTAATGAAATAATTGATAAAGGTGCAAGTTCTCTTTACAGAAGCATTTTAGCCAATAAATGAAGAAGGAATTATAAAATTAGAGTACTTGCAAACCCTAAAGAACTCAATGAATCTAGGAAGTTATCATCAATTATTATAATCATGCAGAGAAGAAATATTAGAGTCTTAAAATCATAATGACTTAAAAGATAATTTAACACAGTAGAGCTCATTTTTAAACATAACCTTGGTTACAACTAATATAGTTCTATCCTAATATAAGGAATATTAAGCTACATGATTGTTTTTTATACCCATTACTTACCCTTTTTCATATGTAAATTCATCTTTCAGGGAATTAGCTGATGATTCCCCAATAAAGACAGATGGAATGTCAATTTTCTTTAGCACATCAACTGTATAAAATAATAATAAAATTATTCTTAAAATCCCATACTCCGTGTACAATCAACTTTGCTTTCTTCATAACAGCAGCAAATGCAACTGGAAACAATTACAATCAATTCAAATCGGTTGATTTTCCTGATTGCAGAGTTATACCATTATCAATCACAGTGGTTGAGAAATCCTATTACATTTATAATAACAAAAGCTAACATTGTGCATACATACATTACCATACCATCTCAACAGTCCTATGAAGACTAGATATATTTTTAATATTTCCTTTTTATTTATTCCTCTATAGACATAATTAACTCTTAGAAAAGGACGAGAAAAAAATTTATTTTAAGTTTTCTCTCCACACATAACTTAAATGAAAAAGTGAAAAAGCTTTTTTTACATACCCATTCCCAGGAGATGTGTAAGAAAAGACCACTTTATACAAGTCTCAAAAATGATAACATATACCTACGGCTTTCCAGACTGACAGAAGTTGAGAAAGGGCAAAGAATAGGAAAGCCGGGTAAATTTCTACTTCCTCCTAAGCCTGGAGTTCACGGTAAAGCTCTGTTTTGTTTGGTGTCTTAAGAATGGACTCTTATACCTACTTGTAAAACCAAAGTCAAATGTCAACAAAAGAGAAGTTTGTAAAAATTACCCATTACTCAGGAAGATCCTCTTAAATTTACAATAGAAAAAGCAGTCTTATTTTTAGCTGTGAGTTAATTTAACAAATTTGGCTTTAGAGAAAGTCCATTTACTTTCATTACATTTTTCACAATAACTTTGTTCTCTCAAAAACACAAATGTGAAAAAGGCAGGGGTGGGGGGGAGATACAAGAAGAAAACCAAACACAACCATTATCCTTCCCACCCAAAAACAAAGGTTTTATTTGAAGTAATAAACAGTTCTAGGAGTTTCAACACATAGTTATGTAACCACCACCACCACAATCAAGACACAGAATGTTCTATCACCCCCAAATTCCCTTGTACTCCCCCTTTATTTTCAACCTCTCCCCTCCAACGTAAGCAACTGCAGATGTGTTTTCTTTAATCTTTATAAAAATAAGTTTCCTTAAAAAATATTAGCAGGACTCACTTTATAATTTTTTCAAAGATTTTATTTATTTATGTGAGAGAGAAGGAGTTAGCATGAGCATGGGGCAGGGGCAGGGAGACCGGGAAGCAGATCCCTGACCCACCCCCCAAGCAGGGAGCCAATGCAGCTAGATCTCAGGACCCTGAGATCATGACTTAAGCCAAAGGCAGACACTTAACTGACTGAGCCACCCAGGTGCCCCACAAAAACAAGTTTTAAAGTTATAAAATCCTGGTAGAGTAGATTTTTTTCACTTCTAGATTTTTTTTTAAATGTAAATAGAATCATTCATTTCTGCTCATTCTCTCGCTTCCTCCCACTCTTCCCATACCTACCCCTCTTTCACATATACACATCCCATATAAGCCCCAGGAAGGCAAGATCCAAAATGGTTGATAAAGGAATATTTAATCGCTATTTTTCTATCAGTAGACCAATAAAAATGTTATATTTTTATATAAATGGGACCATATAATAATGGAAAAAAGTATAAGCTTTTTCCACTGAATTATACAACTCAGATATTCTGTCATGTCAATAATTATTGTAAGTAATAGAACTTCTTTGAGTTATGATATGTAAAGAGATGTAAAAAGCTCCTCACTTCAGTCAGAAGAAAGGGAGAAATGTATACAAATATGAAAAGCCATCTTGGAGACTGCACTATTATTTATCTACTGAACCAAACATCTTCTAGTTCACAAAATACTTTGAAAAACACTAAATTTTAGTTCTTATCCACAAAACTGTGAAATATACACTCCCAATAGTGTTGTCATGATATCATAGACAAAATACAATTTAGATGGTCAACCCCAACGTTTCTAGATTCATATATCCAACTGCCTGTTCAATATCTCCACTTGCTTGCCTAATACATGTTTTAAACTTAATGTTTCTCAAATGGAACTCTCACTGTCTCTTTCCTCAAAATCAGCTCTACTCTACTCCTTGCCTTTCTCCTCGGTAAACAGCATTCTGTATTCACCTAGTTTCTCAGGCTGTACACCTTGGAATCATTCTTGACTCCTCAATTTATTTCTTCTATCAAATCCTATCAACTTCAAAACAGAGCCATAATTCTATCACTTATCATAGTCACTGCTAATACTCCAGATCACCATCACCTCTGGCCTGGCTATTGCAGCAACGTTCTGACTCGTCTCTTTGTTGGCACTTCTGCCCACCTTCCACCTTCAATCTATTCTCCAAAGAACAGCCAAAGTGATCCTTTTAAAATAAAAGATCACCTTACATCTCTGTTTAAAAGCTACACATAACAAATTCCAAAGTCCTATAAATACACAACATGATCCTGCCGCTAGCGCCTTCTCTAACCTTATTCTCTCCACTCTCTCTGCCCATACATCACCCACTATGGCTTTCTGTAATACCCTGAAAACACCAAATATGCTCTATCTTTGAGCCTTTGTATTTGCTTGCTGTTCCCTTTCCTTGGAACATTGCTCCAGAAATCTGCATAGCTTAGTCTCTTGCTGTAGACCTACATTAAAATGTCAAAGCCTCAGAGAAGCCTCTTCTGACCACCCTATCTAAAATGGCCAGCCTCCTCTCGTCCCTGCCACTCTATATCCCTTCAGCCTAGCATGGATTTTTCTTTCTTTTTTTTTTTTTGAAGATTTTATTTATTTATTAGAAAGAGAGAATAAGAGAGAGGGAGCACAAGACAGGGAAGGGTCAGAGGGAGAAGCAAACTCCCCGCTGAGCAGGAAGCCTGATGCAGAACTGGATCCTGAGACTAACAGGATCATGACCTGAGCCAAAGGCAGTCCCTTAACCAACTGAGCCATCCAGGCGCCCTGACATAATTTTCTTTTCTTTTTTTTTTTTTCATAATTTTCTTTATAGCACTTATCACTACTTGACATACAGCATATTTCTTTGATTGTGTGTTCATTTCCTCTCTCCCACCCTAGAATGTAATAATAGCAGTAATAATAGCCATAAATTATTATTATTAATACTATTATATAATATCTAATAATTATATTATCATGTATTTATTATGTAATGACTAAGAAACCACTAAGAAACAGACAGTCTTCTAGAGGTTTTCCAAGTCTGAATTCATCAATCCTCAACAACAACCCAATGAGTTAAGTACTATTATCATCCTCATTTTACAGATCAGAAAGGTGGGGCCTACAGAGATGTAAGAAAATATTCCCAAGGTCACACAGCTAGCAGGTGATCCAGCTGCAATTCAAACCCTAACAGGCAGTACCCAGAAGCCACACTAACTGCTGCATTCTGCTATTTCACTGAAAGATACGAGAGCAGAGCCTTAAAGTGTATCATTCCCTGCTGTAGTCATGGTGGCTAAAATAGTACCTGATGAAGAGTAGGCTGTCAAAAAAAATACTTGTTCAAGGAAGACAGCAAGGAAAAAAAGAGAAGAAACAAACCCAGACATATTGATAATCTGCCCTGATTATACAATTAGGAATTTGTACCCTAGCCTCAAACTTGAGGCTCTGCCTCCTAATCTAAGCTCTTGCAACTCTCATGACATGAGTTTTCTCACGTATCTGCTCTCATAAGATCTTCACAACCTTGTCAGGTCAAATAAAAATAAAAATTATTCACACCTTTACAGATGAAAGTAAAGGGTTTAAAAGGTTAAGTAACTCTCCCAAAATTCATATATTAACTAACCTAGAAGAATAAACCCACATTTCCTGGTTCGGTGTTTTCTCCATCACATTCTGCTGCCTCCTGAAGATGACAAATATTACTGGCTCACTGAGTTAACCCATCCTATGTCCTAGCTGAAATAAAAACAGACAAATTCCTTGTGTGAAATGCTGGCAGCAAGGGGCTTTTAAAACTTTCTTTTGTTTCCAGATATTACAATGTCTGTTCTTAGAATATGCGCAATATTCTTGGTGGTTGTAGACTAAGCCTTAAAAAGGGGATAGATACATGCCTCTTTTAATGAATCCATGCTTTCCTTTCCTCTTCCAAGTAACAGCAAAGTTGCAAATGGTAAAGATCTTTACAACATTTGTTTTTGAATATAAGAAACGTTCCAAACACAGATACACAGGGACAGAGCAAAATATCACAGAAATAATCCAAGCAATAAAGAACCAAAATTCTGAGCAACCTTTGAAATGTAATAGCTCAACTGGAACATTTCCATGGCAACAACAGGATTACATGGTTGTGTGCTACTTTTAACATTTAACACATTTTCCTTAGGAACTGTCAAGATGACCACAAAAAGGTTTCATGGTATTACAAAGACAAAATAGGTGTTAGAGGGAACAGGCACTTCCTGCTTGCAAAATTTTTATTGAAAACGTGTAAAGAGAGTAAATAGTTTATAAATATGAATCTGTTTAACTCAAAACACCTGAGAAGATCTTGAAGCCTGCTAAACACTGGGCTCAGGACTTCAGCAAAACACACAAGGAGTAAGTAACTTGCTTAAAGTTATACAGCTGATACAAGTGAGAGTGTCAATTTAAATTCACACCCATTTCTTGAGTAGTTATGCTTTCCATTTTGCTAGTAATGTATACAGGTAACAAAAGTTACTGACCTGGCATATATATATATATATATATGTATATATATATATATATATATATATTTTTTTTTTTTTTTAAGAGAGTTAGCTGAAGGGGAAGAAGATCATGTCAAATCTGCAGTACCAAAAGAACTAGTTTATTTGGTAAGTCAAGTACCTTCATCAATTCCTCTACTTCCCAGCAGTGATTGTCAAACTTTTTGTGAAGTGCTAGACCCTCCTAAGGGCACCTCATACATTTTAATGATTTAATCAGCTAGAATGTTAAATAATAATTTTAAATATATATGGAAATTAATGAAGGAACTTATTACCAAGTTTTACTTTTTTTTTAAAAAAAGATTTATTTATTTGCAGAGAGAAAGAGATCATAATAGGCAGAGAGGCAGGCAGAGAGAGAGGAAAACAGGTTCCCCGCTGAGCAGAGAGCCCGATGCAGGGCTCGATCCCAGGACCCTGAGATCATAACCTGAGCTGAAGGCAGAGCCTTAATCCACTGAGCCACCCAGGCACTCCACCAAATTTTACTTTTTATAAGTTATAATTTTACCTCAGATTCTAAGGGTAAGAAGAAAAGGGTTCTACTCAAACAATAACAACAAAACGACAAACAGAGTCTTAAGTTATAAAAAATTTAGTTAAGGACTCCAAAATATTTCCCATTGAGGATCTAATTATTTAAAGTCTTAAATAAATTCCAACGTAGGACACCAGTCCTTAGCTTTATGTCTGCTTTTTGCTCCAAGCTCTTTCTTGCATATGAGACTCAATGGCACTTAGTGGCCAGAAGTATTATGGTTAGTTGCTAGAAGAAAAACAAAAATAAAATACTTAATCATGGATGCTGGCAGTGTGCTTTGGGTTCTGAACCCAATTTTCAATGGATATGTGGGGGATATCCCCCACACCATAGAACAACTCAACTCAATTCTGTCATTATCTACTTAGAGATAGCATCAGATTCTACAGGTTAAAGGTTTAGTCTCATAAGACTGCCCTCAACCCTTCAGACACCAGTTTTAAGTCCAGGTTATCACATATGCTTTTGATTCACTGGCTATAGGTTAGAGATTCCATTGACAGCCCCCTCCTTGGGTTCAATTAATTAGTAAAGTGGCTCAAGAACTCAGAGAAACAATCTACTTACCAGATTATCAGTTTATTATGAAAGAATAGAACTCAGGAATAGCCAGACGGAAGAGATGCATAGGGCAAAGTATGTGAGAAGGGATGTGGAGATTCCATGCCCTTTCCAGGCACAGAATTCTCCCCAAATCTCAATGTGTTCACCAATCTAGCGGCTCTTTGAACCCTGTCTTTTTGGGTTTTATGGAGGCTCCATTACATAGTAAACCACTGGCCACTGGAGATCTAGTCAACTTCCAGTCCTCTGTCTCTCCCCAGATTGGAAGCTGGGGGAGACTGAAGCTCCAATCCTCTCATGACAGGGTTGGTTCTCCTGGCAGCCAGCCCTCATCCTTTGATGGGGTCCCAAAGTCACATCCTTAACAAAAGATACCCTTTACCACTCTCACCAAATTAAGTGAAAGCATACAGCTTAAAAGTCACTGGTTAAAGCCAGTTATTTGGCTCATTTTCTCTACAAGCTAGTATTTAGTAGAGAATAAGGGAAAACATTCCCATTTTGAATGAAAAGCTATAGGCATGTCAATGTATGTTAAGAAGCTAATAACCAATTGGTGTAAGAAAGCACAAGTATGTGGCTTTGAAATTCTTTAAGAATACAGTAGCTATCTAGTATAGATGCATACCCTAACATTTAATATTGTAACTCTATAATCACCAGAATTCTTGTATGGGATCCTTAACTCAGCATGTTTATCTCTATTTAAAGCTTTGATTTTTGCCAAAATATCAACACATCTTCTAAAATGAAACACAAAGTTAAAAGAAAACAAAACAACTAACTGTTCAGAAAAGAACAATTCTACTTCAGTATGAATAAAATTGTCACAAGAGGTTTAGGATGAATTACCTTTCTAAAAGAAAAGAAATTTTGCTTTTTAAAAAGAAAATGAGAGTGGGAGGAAGTCTTGTTAAGTTTTAATTTCAAAAAGATCTGTCAAACAGGAGAGAAGAAAAGTGATACCTGTACTTACTGTCGTTGGATCCCATGCTAATGAGGTCATCAGAGTCAACATTGTGAACTATGGCTGCTTTGTATCCTGCTCTCTGTGCATTTAAAACCTACAAGTCAGAAAACAATCACAATTATGAGGAAAAGACTGCTTTGTCATACAGTCCCTCAACTTCAACATAAACCAGCAAGTCTATACCATGTGTCTAGGACTAGATTACGTATATATATCTAAGAATAGATCTCAAATATGTTCTTGAAACATAACATATTTTATTATTGGTTACCAATGACTTTGGATATTTTCTTGATTTCATTCATGGCATGAAGTGAATGAAAGGCAAAAAAGGACAGATACAAGCTAAAATACTAAAGGATCCAAAGCAATAAACCCACCTAGCTCTAACACATAGAGATTTGCTATGATCATGCTCAAGAGTCATCAGCCCTTGGGCATTCAAATATATGCTGCTTATAGGGGAATAAACTTGGACAAATTACTTTTATTCACGCAGATTAATCAGAATAATTTTATCCTATTACTGAAAAATAAATAAATAAAAACCCAGTCTGTAGTCGATGAGTGCCTCAAGGAATTAAAGGCACCTGTGAAACAGCCTCACAGAGCAGGCGCTCACTAAATATTCCTTATTCAAGAGTAAATGTATAAAACATGCACACAAATTAATAGCCCACATTATAACATTACAAACACAAGAAAGAAAATTGGGCAGATATTTTCTAAAAACTGATTAAAGTAGCATAAATAGTTCACCAACACAGGACCTACTGCTCTAATGTTAGGAATATGGCAAGAAAATTAACCAGCCAATAAAACTGTTAATAAGGAATGTTTATTAGCCCTGCAAGAAAATGTCAAAAATCAAGAAAGTTTGGCATTTTTTTTTGTTACATGTGCATTTTTAAGTATCCAGCTAAAATTGACAAACTGCTAGCTCCAAAACTTCTTCCACATTGGTAGTATTGTTTTTTCAAGGGGAGGAAAAAAATACTCTTAAGAAGGATATTATAGTTTCTAAATCTTACTTATTACTTATATATTAATCTATTATTTATTCATTCTATTACCATAGCAGAAGAGACTTCACTTAGCTTTTAGTTAAACAGAAGTATACTTGCTTGGGGTTGCTATTAGTTTATTTGATGCTCTCATGACCATTTTAACTGCTCCCAAAAAGCTAACCCAGTAACTGAGGAGAAATGTTTAAGACATTCAAAAAACAAATGTTCCCAGAGATACAATTTAAGAAATATAAAATTTATATCAAAAGTTGTTTTCTAATAAAAAAACAAGTTTTAGCTTTTTAAAGCCAATGAATTTGGCTAAAAAAATCATGTAATTTGAAATTACATGATTTAACTTGTTTCCCTGCAAAATATATATTTGTGATACAATACAATAGGACACACAGGAAGGTGGTCTCAGGAATAATGATAAAGAGTGAAAAAAAAGTTCAATTCAACTAGTATTTGTGGAGTTTACATAATAAAATTACATAAGGTATTGTGCGACGCAGTGCAGAACTCAAAGGTGAATTAGAAACAATCCTTACTCTGAAAGAGCTCTCAATTCTCATGGATATCCAAAGAGTTCAGGCACTTTCTTGCCTATTAGCTCGTGCTAGTATGTCTGCTTGGAATAGGCTTTGTCTTCTGAAGGCCTTCAAATTTCATTATCTCCATGAAGCCTGCCCTGTTCCATGCCCTGCTGTGCATCTTTTTTCAAGCACCCACATAACCGCTCCCTCCTTACAGCATTTATATCAATTTGTTTTCATTTTTCTTAAAGATCTTATATAGCGCCTTATACACGCACACACACATATACACACATGTACTATCCCATTTCAAAAAAACAAAACAAACAAACAAACAAACAAAAACAACCTTCCATGGGGTCCTTAAAGCTCCTGTAGTTGTCTACGTGTGAGCTTTTCTGGTAGGAAGAGATAAAGCCATCATTAATTTTACAAAAGGCTTTCTGAACCCCCAAATGTTAGTAACCACCAATATAAATTATTGGATTTACAACAACCTGCCACGTGTGTAATTAAATCTAGCCATTAGATTCTTAAAACTGCATAGAGCAACTGAGGAGAAATGTTTCCTTCACACATCCAAAATGGGATTGGTTCCATAAATACAATATAATATTATATCAATATCAAAAGCTGTTCTCTGCTAACAAAACAATATAATCCCTCAAATAGAAAACTTAGAAAACCACTAAAATAGGCAGGGATTTTTGAATGTACAAGTGTGACTTCCCAAAATTAGAAACATGTTTTCAAAAATTTAACAAGAAGTCTTCCCTAAGGCTTTTGTTGTTTTTATTGATCTCCAAAATAAAGTATTAAAATTAAATCAAGAAACACATTAACATATGGACCAACAGACTTATGAATACAAACAAGGAAACTATATCCATGTTTATGAACTACAAAACATGTGCATCAAGTCAAATTAAATTACATTTTTAACTAAGCAGCAGCTGGTATTTTTAAGACCAGGAGGCAGAAATAAAACCTAAATCAACTTAGTAAACATGTACAAAGTTTCACATTCATAAAATGCAACCTCACACATGGTGTCAGATGGAGGCAAAGAACTCAAAGATTGACGAATAAAAAACATGCACTGTGAACAAACTTAAATTCCAAGAGAGACGTCAAAACTGAAAATTTCATGAAAAAGCCTTCTGAATTGTATTGCCAATCTGCCTTTTAAAGGAGACTGATCAGAGCCATTAGCTCAAATTGTGGTAAATGCTCTAAATATTTTAGTTCTAATAAAAAAAAATTAGCTGCAACTAAATTATGTAGACCAGGCGGCACCTATCCAAGAGTTCTGGAATAATATGGGACTGCAGGCTTGTTATAGGAAGTAGCCAGCATGTCAGAAGATAGCAAACTGTTAATGGAAAAACTTTCAGTAAGGCTCGAAAAGGAACCCTGGAAATGACACAATAGTTCATCTTTTTCCAGAGTCGACAAATTGGTAATACTGACACTAATAAAACAAGTCTTGTAAGAAGAACTGATTGAGCTCTCAAGATTGCAAGTACAGATCTTTTATGGGATTTGAAGGATTGAAAAGTTGGTTAACTGTTGATAGGATACATGTAACAAGGCTCCAGACTAAAAGCTATAATGAATAAAGTAAGCTTCTATTGTTAGTGCTTTACATATATTATCTCTAATACCTAACACACCTCAACAAAGTAGGTATTCTTTTCTACATTTTAGAAAGGAGGAAAAATGGGTAAGTAAAAGTGCCCTACAATCGCATTTAGACAGAGCCGCGATTTTTTTTTTTATCTGATTAGATAGAGAAGCATGGGGTTTCCCAATGAATCAGGAGGAGAGCGAAAATTATGAACCTTACTTAACATTTTACAAATGTGTGAGAAAAGGAACTGAACTGAGAAATCATCAAAACTTATACAACACGATCATAAAACCTTGTGGGTCAAATGAAACCTCTATGCAAAACAGAGTTTAAAGCCTAGAAGGAAAGTGCTAAAATACTGTCATAGAGTTTTTGGAAACTTAGAGGGGAAATTTTTAGTGGGCTGAAATGCCTATCACAGATTTTATGGGACATGAATTACACTTTAACAAAGAGAAAAAATTTGGGCTAACTGTAGAAAAGAGTTGAGGGAAATTTCTCATGATAAGGAAGAGAAAGAACAAAACAAAAGTCAGGACCTAGCAAGGCCTACTAAAAACAAAATAAAACATCAACATTACTAAATAAAGAATGTTACTGAAAGGAAGATCTGCAGATAAATTAAAAATATAAACTCTTGGAATAAGATTACCTGCATTCCAATTCTGACTCTGTCACATATAAGTTGTATAAACTTAGGCAAGTAAGTTAAGTTCTCTATAAGATAAGTCTGATAATATACCCAACTTAAAGAGTTACTATGAGGATTAAATGATTTAATATATGTAAAACACTCAAAATAGTGCTTAGACAGTACCTGGCACATATTAAATAAGTGCTAGTTATGAGTACTGTCATTGCTATTGATTTTTATTGTTGCTCTTGGAGAATCCAAGGTGAGAAGAAAGAAAACAAAGGGCCAGATTGTGCAGTACTACCTTGGAGACCATTCCAAAAATCAGACATGGCATTTACTCTGTTAGGGTTCACAGAAGGCAACTGAATAAGGCGCTGACATGGCTGAGGCAGTATTTTAGAACAAATCTGGTCTACTTAGATTGATATGGAAAAGAGAAACTGAATATGTGGAGATGTTATGAAAAGGCAGGATAGAAAGATGGCAATGATATGAAAGAACAGTAGCTTTTATTCTTCTTCAAAAAGTAATTTTTGGACCTAGGAACCTAGGAAACTTGGGGAATATGCTTAAACAGAAATGGAAAAGGCTGAGAAGCAGAGCTTGTTTTCACAAGGAAAGAGAAAGGAATGCCTCTGAATAATGGGGGAGGTAGAGAGGTTTCTATATATAGATTTTTTTTTTAAGTAAGATAAAATACAACAGATTAAGACTTGAGATAAAAACTTAAATATTTTCAGCAACCTGGTTGCTAGAAATAATTAACTTCTAATAAAACATAATCTATTCACAGTTTTACATTTCTTATAGTCTTCAAACCCCTTTAACATCTGTATGTGAACTAAATGTACTTCTTTTTTTCCTCTGAGAAGAGATGCTACACATAAGCAGAGCTATGTATATCTCTAAGCTATATATTTGCAAGAATGGCAAAAATTCAACAAAGCTGACTTTCCTTGATGGAAAATAACCTTGAAAAAAACCCAATTATTGACAGCAGAAACATTTAAAAGAAGATTTTTTTTAAATTTTGAAATACATTTCAAGTCTTTATCTGAATTATAAATTTGGTTTTTTTTTTCCTTTCATAAAGAAAAATTTGTAACACCTGAACAACAGTGAAAAGGCAAGCTTATTGGATTATTTCAGACAGACAGACAGGTAACATTCCATGAACACCATACACATGTCTCCTACAGATGCCCCAGGTTTCTAAGAATATCTGCTTTCAATTGATGGGACAAAATATGTTTGATTCAACATAGTAGCCAAGTTTAAACATATTCTCTTCTAATTTTAGTGATAATACAATCTTAAGTTTGGTTCATTATTTCACCATTTTATTATAAATGTAAAAAGGTCATTTATTTTTAACTAGAAAGCTGAAATATGTCAGATTGTAATTCATTCAGAATGAAAATATGATTTAGAGGGAAATTTCTATGACATGTTATAATTTTATTTACTGAAACAAGTAAAGTAGTAATAGGAGTTAAAAAAAAGATGTAATAAATATTAGGGAATGTCTACCTGGAAAGTCTACATGGCTTAGGTATAAATATTAAAAGATAAACCTATCTCAAGATGCATTTTAAGCACTTGACTACTAGGAAGAGAGTGAGTAAATTTAATCATATGATACCTACAGTGACTTTAAAGCATCTTTCATTTTCTTTTTTCTCAATCTACTTTCCTGCCCAATAATGAACTTGAGTTCACATTTTATATTGACATTTTAAATATTTCTACATTATTAGTGTTATCTACAAAAAATCCCACAATTAACATATTTTCTGGTAAAACACTGAATGTTTTCCTCTCAATAACAGCAACAAGAGAAAGATGTTAACTCTCACCTCATCTATTCAGCATTGTATACTGAAATTCTGGCCAATGAAATAAGGAATTGGGAGGCACGGGGCAGTGGAGATTGGGAAGAGAGAAAGAAAGAGTGAATATAGATTACCAAAGAAGATGCTTTTAATTTGTAAGTTGACATAACCATCTACTTAGATAACTAATAAAAGGCTTCAAGAGAAAATAATTGAGTTTAGAATTCTGTATCCAGCTTAAGCTTCCTTTAAAAATGAAGGTGAGGAGCGCCTGGGTGGCTCAGTCAGTTGAGCAGCTGACTTTTTAATTTTTTCTTAAATTTTATTTATTTATTTGACAGAGAGAGCGAGAGAGAACAAGCAGGCAGAGTAGCAGGCAAAGGGAGAGGGAGAAGCAGGCTCCCCACTGAGCAGAGAGCCCGATGTGGGGCTCCATTCCAAGACCCTGGGATCAGGACCTGAGCCAAGGACGGTCGCTTAACCAACTGAGCCACCCTGGTGCCCCAAGAAACTGACTCTTGATTTTGGCTCAGGTCATGAACTCAGAATCCTGAGATTGAGGCCCAAGTCCAGCTTGGTGTAGTCTGCTTGTACCCCCACCCCATGCACTCACTCACTCTTTCTTTCTAAAATAAATTAAATAAAATCTTGAAAGAAAAAAATGAAGGTGAAACTAAGACATTTCCAGATGAACAAAAACAGAGAATTTGTGCCAGTGGCCTTACAAGAAATATCAAAAGGAGTCCTTTAGGCTGAAATGAATGAAATGAAGAGTAGCAATAAGTTGAATCTATACAAAATAAGTAGCAGCAGTAAATATAACTACATAGGTATTATGAAAACTCTATAAAGATATTTTTATTGGGCACCTGGGTGGCTCAAGTTAAGTGCCCAACTCTTGGTATGGGCTCAGGTCGTGATCTCATGGGTCCTGGGATCCAGCCCCACCTCAGGCTTACCCCCAGTCCCCAGCAGAGATTTTGCTTGAAGATTCTCTCCCTCTGACCCTCCCCCAACTCATGCATGTACACTCGCTCACACTCTAAAATAAATAAATCTTTTTTTAAAAAGACATTTTGTTTAGGACACCTAATTTTTTTATTAGATTCAAAAGACATAGATGACTCTATGAAATTGCTATGAAAGTTTCTAAATGCATTCTCTCAATCTCTGCACTCTTCCCTCTGTTGACCAGAACAACGTATGAAGCAGCAGACATTCGTGGCCTGCAGTCTAAGTATTACTGTAGTCCACATTTTTTTTAAGATTTTTATTTTGAGAGAGAGAGAGAGAGAGAGCCAGCGCATGTGAGGTGGGGGAGGGACAGAGAGAGGAAAAGAGAGAATCTCAAGCCAATTCCCCACTGAGCACGGAGCCCGACACAGAGCTGGATCTCGCTGCCCTGAGATCGTGACTTAAGCCAAAATTAAGAGTCAGATGTACAGCAACCAAGCCACCCAGGTGCCCCTGCAGTCCACACTTTTGATGTGGTTGAGTCCAGGCTGGCTGGGTCCAAGGACCCACAGTAGAATTCCACAGGATCGGCCAAGAGGGTCTTTGGCTTCACACAGAATAGAAATCAAACACAAACTGAGAGGAAGTGAGAACAGAGTTTACAGAAGACACAGGGAATGTAGATATGGACAGTGTCCAGGAGACTTGGAAAGGAAAGGAGATTGAGTCTCCAAAGATATTTTTATTTCTAATTCTTTCCTGCTCCTATTTGTTTTAAAAGACAGCTGCATTAAAAAAATAATGTGTTAATAGACTTATATAAAGATACAATTTGTATGTCAATAATAGTACAATAGCATGATAAGGGAATAAAGGTATATTGAACCAAAATTTCCATATACTATTTAAATCGACTTAGTACTAATCTAAACCACACTGTTTTTTAAGTTGTTAATTGCAATAGCAGGACCATTACTATCAAAAGTAACTAAAAAATATACAGGGACGCCTGGGTGGCTCAGTCGGTTAAGCGGCTGCCTTCGGCTCAGGTCATGATCCCAGCGTCCTGGGATCGAGTCCCGATTCGGGCTCCTTGCTCGGCAGGGAGCCTGCTTCTCCCTCTGCCTCTGCCTGCCACTCTGCCTGCCTGTGCTCGCTCTCGCTCTCTCTCTAACAAATAAATAAATAAAATCTTTAAAAAAAAAAAAAAAAGAAAAACTAAAAAAGACATACAGAAGAGATAAAAAACAAATTAAGTGCCAGATGTAAATCCTACTTTATAATTACATAAAATGTAAACATACTGAATATCCCAATCAAAAACCAGAGATTAGCAGAATGGATTTAAAAACATGATCCATGCCTTACTAAGACAAAGGAAGACATTTTCCATTTTCCATCAGGAAGCTATAGCCACTATAAACATATGCACCTAATCACAGAGTTCCACAATACATGAAGCAAAACTTAAAAAAGTGAAGGGAGAAACACACAATTCAATGATAGTTGGAAACTTCAATGCCCCACTTTCTCTAATGGATAGAACAAGTCAGAAGATCAATGAAGAAATGGAAGACTTGAACAAAATATAAACTAACTAGACCTAATAGACATCTATAAAACATTCTACTCTACAATAAACATTCTTCTCAAGTGCAGTTTCTCCAGGGTAGGCCAGATGTTAGGGCATAAAACAATCCTCAATAATTTTAAAAGTACTAAAATCATACAAAGTTCTCCAACCACAATGAAATGAAGTTAGAAATCAATATTCAAAGGAAATTTGGGAAATTCACAAATATATCAAAATTGAACGGCACATCCTAAATAACCAATGAGTAAAAAAGAAACCACCAAGGAAATTGTAAAATACTTTAAATTGATGAAAACAAAACATATCAAAACTTTTGGAATGCAGCCAACACTGCATTTGAAAAATCAATACCATTTCATGATAAAAATACTCAATAAATACCAAAACAGGATGGTCCCAGCACAAAAACAGACACATAGATCAATGGAACAGAATAGAGAGCCCAGAAAGAAACCCACAACTATATGGTCAATTAATCTACAACAAAGGAGCCAAAAACATATAATGGGGAAAAGACAGTCTTTTCAACAAATAGTGCTGGGGAAACTGGGCAGCTACATGCAAAATAATGAATCTGGACCACTTTCTTTTACCACACAAAAAGATACTCAAAATGGATTAACAATCTAAATGTGAGACCTGAAACCACAAAACTCCTAGAAAAAAAACATAGGAAGTAATCTCTTTGACGCTGGCCTTACTGACATTTTTCTAGATAGGTCTCCTCAGACACGGGAAATAAGAGCAAAAATAAACCACTATGATTACACCAAAATAAAAAGCTTTTGCAGAGTGAAAGAAATCATCAAAATGAAAAGGCAACCTACTGAATAGGAGAGGATATTTGCAAGTGATTTATCTGATAAGAGGTTAATATCCAAAATATATAAAGTATACAACTAAACACCAAAGTATGTGTTCACGAGGATGTGGAGAAAAAGAAACCCTAGTGTACTGTTGGCGGCAGTGCAGATATCTGCAGCCACTGTGGAAAACTACATAAATTCCTCAAAAATTAAAAACAGAAATACCATAAAACCTGGTAATTCTGCTACTGGGTATTCACCCAAGCAAAACAAAAAACACTAATTCAAAAATATACATGCACCCCAATGTTGATTGCCACATTATTTATAATAGCCAAGATATAAAAGCAGGGTAAATGTCCACTGATTGATGAATGAATAAAGAAAACGTGGTATATGTGCGTGTGTGTACGCACACACAAACACACAGACACACACACACACACACATACAGAGTAATATTACTCAGCCATAAAGTAAGAATGAGATCTTACCATCTGTAACAACATGGGTGGGCCTAGAAGTATTATGCTAAGTAAAAGAGAAAGACAAATACCAAAAGATTTCATTTATATGGGAAATCTAAAAACCAAAGCAAAGCAGAAATAGCATAAATACAGAGAACAAACTGGTGGTTGTCAGAGGCAAAAAGGAGTGAAGAGGAATGGCAAGTATAGGTTTCCAGTTATAGAATGAAGAAGTCACTGGGGTGAAAAGTATAGCATAGAGAACACAGTCAATGGTATTGTGAGAGTGTTGTATGGTGACAGATGGTAGCTATGCTTGTGGTAAGTATAGTATAACATACAGAGTTTGAATCACTATGGTGTACACCTGAATCTAATGTAGCATGTGTCAACTATACTTCAATTTAAAAAATGAAAAAAAAAGGGGACAATCTTTAAAAAACAGTGCTAGAACAATTAGATGCCCCCCCAAAAGAAACAATATTGATGTATGGTGACTAACACACACACACACACACACAAAGAATATGATGTATCACTTGCACCAAATTCAAATACTAACTAAAAATGAGCCACTTAGACCTAAATTTAAAACATAACACAAAAAAATTTCTAGAAAAAAATACAAGCAGAGATCTTTGTGCCCTCAGGAAGGAAAATATTTCTTATCTATAACAACAAAAGCATAATTCATTAAAAAAATCAGGTTTCGGGACACCTGGGTGGCCCAGTTGGTTGGGCAGCTGCCTTCGGCTCAGGTCATGATCCCAGCGTCCTGGGATCAAGTCCCACATCGGGCTCCTTGCTCAGCAGGGAGCCTGTTTCTCCCTCTACATCTGTCTGCCTGTGTGCGCGCTCTCTCTCTCTCTGACAAATAATAAAATCTTAAAAAAAAAATCGGGTTTCATCAAAATTAAGAATTTCTTCTTTTTGAAAGACACTGTTAAGAATAAACAAGCCATTGGCTAGAAGAAAATGTTTGCACCATGCATATCTGATAAAGGGCTTATGTTCTAGAATATATCAAGAACTTTCAAAACTTATTAATAAGAAAACAACCCCCCCAAAAATGAGCAAAAGACTGAAGAGACTCTTTACCAATTTGGCATACTGGTGGCAAATACACACAAGACCAGTGCTCAGAAAAACCTATGGACTGGCTAGATGGATGATGGGGTTTAGCTGTCCTGAAGGTATATGCTACCTGATTTAACTGTTTAGAATTCATTGTGATGATTACTCCAGTAAGAAGAACAAGTGAAACGATTCTAGTACAAACATACATACTAAAGCAAGATAAAAAATAAAGTCATAAATATCCCTATTTTTGGACCCTTCTAGAAGGAGAAATAATTTTGACATGTTAGCTACACCAAGATAAATACAATGAAGTAGGGCTGCTTCTTATAGTATTTCTTAATACAAAATGATGATATCATGCCAAGTTCATCTAAGTCAAACAATTCAATGGGGATCAATGTTACTTGATCTATGTCCTCAGCTTTCTAAAAATCTCCCCTGATGCAGGGATAGATTTTAGACTATTTAGTTAAGACTGTAAAAATGAAAAATTTCATAAAAATTCTCTCAATTAGACCTTTAATAGGTCCTCAGTGAGTTCAATAGTACTAGAGATAGCGTGCACATCCACTAAATGACCCTAACTAACAAGGGCATGTGTCTGAGAAGTCCACCTCACCACCACTACTTGGCTGAAGTAAGAGTTTCTGCTTGGTTTTAATGCGAACAGTTTATTTCCTCAAGCTCTCTTCATCTGCAGGAAATAGCTGGAACTATGTCTCTTCATTTTTTGGTAAACATTTCAATGTTGGCATGGGGCAAGCCTTGAAAATACAATGGCCACATTTTTTCATGATATTGTTTGATATCATGGATATTAAAATGATATTGAATTAAAAATCAGGCAGTGGGGGAGGAGTCAAAATGGCAGAGAAGAAGCAGGCTGAGACGACATCAGGTAGCAGATCAGCTAGATAGCTTATCAAACCATTCCGAACACCTACAAATCCAACAGGAGATCGAAGATAAGAAGAGCAACAATTCTAGAAACAGAAAATCGACCACTTTCTGAAAGGTAGGACCAGCAGAGAAGTGAATCCAAAGTGATGGGAAGATAGACTCGGGGGGAGGGGCCGGCTCCCGGCAAGCGGCGGAGCAACGGAGCACAAAATCAGAACTTTTAAAAGTCTGCTCCACTGAGGGACATTGCCCCAGAGGCTAAACCACGGTGAAGTCCACATGGGGACAGCGTGGCCTCAGGTCCCACGGTGTCACAGAAGGATCGGGGGTGTCTGAGTGTCTCAGAGCTCGCAGGTATTAGAGCAAGGAAGCCAGCTACAGAGACAGGGCCGAGGAGTGAGCTCTCAACTTGGGGTTACCTTGAACCGTAAACTGTGGCACAGGCCACCGATCTGTGAGTGGGGTCCCCACAAGATCCGGGTGTAAGGACCTATTTTATATTTTTATATTTTAGCCAGAGGCTTCCCTGTTCCCCTTCCCCCAGGGGATTTACTTAAAAACAAGTCCCGGAAACCAGCCTCCGGTAACAAAGCTGAAAAACAAGGGTGGGTCAGGCCAGGTGGAGACAACCGATCAGTGGGGGGATGCATACTGTCTCCCTAGTTACCAAGGAGTATGGGCCCCGCCCTTTGGGAGCCTTTTGGGCGCCAATCCTAACCAAGGTGTGATAGGCTGGTTCAAATGTCTACTAGGGTAAATTGTAATTCAATTGGTCACCTACCATGACTGTGCAGCTTTCTCTGTGTGTTACAGTTTCACTGGCCACCTGTGCATGGCCAGGCCCAACCGCATGGCCTTTGCCCTTAAAAGCTAGTCTGTGAAACAGAGAAGGGTCGCCCTCTCTTGTAAGAGGTGCGTCCATGAACGTTTGGTTAGATTCTTGATGCTTGGTGCAAAATAAAGCTTTGCTTGACCTTCGCTTTATATCAGTCTCGCTCCTTTAATCACGGATCCATTTTTGGGGCATAAACACCAGGGAGACTCCCCGCTGGAAGAGCTCAGGGATCTGTGGGGTTTGGAGACTCCAGGCGGAGCTGTGTGCCAGAGACAGAGATGCTTGGTCACAGGCTGCGTGAGCTTGGAGCATGGCCAGAAGCCAGGAAGACAGGAGTGATTGAGCACTCTTCTCCGAGGGCGCACTGAGGAGCTCTCAGCTCCTCCAGCGGGACATTGGGAGGCTGCCATTTTCATTCCCATCGTCTGGAACTCTACGGAAAGCCTTCAGGGAACAATAGCTCCCAAAAGTGAACCCCAGCAGATTACTTAGCCAGGCCCCTGATAAGGGCGGTGCAATTCCGCCTTGGGCAAAGACACTTGAGAATCACTACAACAGGCCCCTCCCCCAGAAGATCAACAAGAAATCCAGCCAAGACCAAGTTCACTTACCAAGGAGAGCAGTAGAATTCCAGAGGAAGAGAAAGCAAGGCATGGAACTCATGGCTTTCTCCCCATGATTCTGTAGTCTTGCAAAGTTAATTTTTTTTTAATTTTTTTTTCTTCTGCTAATTTTTTTTGAACTTTTACCCTTTCCTCTTTTAACGTTTTTAACTAGTTTAACTTAACAATACCTTTCATTAAAAAAAATAATCTTTTTTGAACCTTCATTACTATAGTCATATTTTATCCTTCATTGTATCTAACTTTATTTTTTGTATACAGATAGGGTTTTTGCTTCTAAAAAATTTGGGGTACAACTTCTTCTAATAGATCAAAATACACCCTAAATCTAGCACTGGGCTTGTTCTAGTCTCCAGACCGAACAAATTCTCTCCACCTTCCTTTTCTTTATTCTCCCAACCAACTTACCTTATCAAATCCTTTTTTAGAAATTAAAAAAAAAACTTTTTTTTCATCTTTATAGTCATATTCCATCCCTTCATTGTGTTTACCATTATATACGTTTTTCATTCTTTAAAATTTTGGGAGGTAGTTTCTTCTAAGAGACCAAAATTCTCCCAAACTTAAGTGGGTGACCCTGTTCTAGTCACCAGTCTAATATACATATATATATTTTTTCTTCTTTATATTTTTTCTTGATTTTTTTTTTCTTCCTGAACCTCTTTTACCCCCTTTCTTCCCCGCCATGATTTGGGGACTCTTCTGATTTAGTTAAAGGGCATCATCCTGGGGTCTCTGCCACCCTTTTAGAATTTTATTTGCTACTTCATATATTCTTATCTGGACAAAATGACAAGACGGAAAAACTCACCACAAAAAAAAGAACAAGAGGCAGTACCGAAGGCTAGGGACCTAATCAATACAGACATGGGTAATATGTCAGATCTAGATTCAGAACGACAATTCTCAAGGTTCTAGCCGGGCTCGAAAAAGGCATGGAAGATATTAGAGAAACCCTCTCTGGAGATATAAAAGCCTTTTATGGAGAAATAAAAGAACTAAAATCTAACCAAGTTGAGATCAAAAAAGCTATTAATGAGGTGCAATAAAAAATGGAGGCTCTTACTGCTAGGATAAATGAGGCAGAAGAAAGAATTAGTGATATAGAAGACCAAATGACAGAGAATAAAGAAGCTGAGCAAAAGAGAGACAAACAACTACTGGACCACAAGGGGAGAATTCAAGAAATAAGTGACACCATAAGACAAAACAACATTAGAATAATTGGGATTCCAGAAGAAGAAGAAAGAGAGGGGAGCAGAAGGTATACTGGAGAGAGTTATTGTAGAGAATTTCCCTAATATGGTAAAGGGAACAAGCATCAAAATCCAGGAGGTGCAGAGAACCCCCCTCAAGATCAACAAGAATAGGTCCACACCCCGTCATCTAATAGTAAAATTTACAAGTCTTAGCGACAAAGAGAAAATCCTGAAAGCAGCCCGGGAAAAGAAGTCTGTAACATACAATGGTAAAAATATTAAATTGGCAGCAGACTTGTCTACAGAGACCTGGCAGGCCAGAAAGAACTGGCATGATATATTCAGAGCACTAAACGAGAAAAACATGCAGCCAAGAATACCATATCCAGCTAGGCTATCACTGAAAATAGAAGGAGAGATAAAAAGCTTCCAGGACAAACAAAAACTGAAAGAATTTGCAAACACCAAACCAGCTCTATAGGAAATATTGAAAGGGGTCCTCTAAGCAAAGAGACACCCTAAAAGTAGTAGAACAGAAAGGAACAGAGAAAATATACAGTAATAGTCACCTTACAGGCAATACAATGGCACTAAATTCATATCTCTCAATAGTTACCCTGAATGCAAATGGGCTAAATATCCCAATCAAAAGACACAGGGTATCAGAATGGATAAAAAACAAAACCCATCAATATGCTGCCTACAAGAAACTCATTTTAGACCCAAAGACACCTCCAGATTTAAAGTAAAGAGGTGGGAAACAATTTTCCATGCTAACTGACATAAAAAAAAAAAGATGGGTTGGCAATCCTTATATCAGATCAACTAGATTTTAAGCCAAAGACAATAATAAGAGATGAGGAAGGACAGAATATCATACTCCAAGGGTCTGTCCAACAAGAAGATCTAACAATTTTAAGTATCTATGCTCCTAACATGGAAGCAGCCAACTATATAAACCAATTAATAACAAAACCAAAGAAACACATCAACAATAATACAATAATAGTAGGGGACTTTAACACTCCCCTGTCTGAAATGGACAGATCATCCGAGCAAAAGATCAACAAGGAAATAAAGGCCTTAAATGACACACTGGACCAGATGGACATCACAGATATATTCAGAACATTCCATCCCAAAGCAACAGAACACACATTCTTCTCTAGTGCACATGGAACATTCTCCAGAATAGATCACATCCTGGGTCATAAATCAGGTCTCAACTGGTATCAAAAGACTGGGATCATTCCCTGCATATTTTCAGACCACAATGCTCTGAAGCTAAAACTCAATCACAAGAGGAAATTTGGAAAGAACCCAAATACATGGAGACTAAACAGCATCCTTCTAAAAAATGAATGGGTCAACCAGGAAATTAAAGAAAAACTGAAAAAATTCATGGAAACAAATGATACTGAAAACACAATGGTTCAAAATCTGTGGGACACAGCAAAGGCAGACCTGAGAGGAAAATATATAGCGATACAAGCCTTTCTCAAGAAACAAGAAAGGTCTCAAATACACAACCTAACTCTACATCTAAAGGAGCTGGAGAAAGAACAACAAAGAAAGCCTAAACCCAGCATGAGCAGAGAAATAATAAAGATTAGAGCAGAAATCAATGAAATAGAAAACAAAAAAGCAATAGAACAAATCAACTAAACTAGAAGCTGGTTCTTTGAAAGAATAAGACTGATAAACCCCTGGCCAGACTTATCAAAAAGAAAAGAGAAAGGACCCAAATTAATAAAATCATGAATGAAAGAGGAGAGATCACAACCAACACCAAAGGAATACAATTATAAGAACATATTATGAGCAACTCTACGCCAACAAATTTGACAATCTGGAAGAAATGGATGCATTCCTAGAGACATATAAATTACCACAACCGAACCTGGAAGAAATAAAAAACGTGAACAGACCCATAACCAGTAAGGAGACTGAAAAAGTCATCAAAAATCTCCAAACAAACAAAAGCCCAGGGCCACACGGCTTCCCAGGGGTATTCTACCAAACATTTAAAGAAGAATTAATCCTATTCTCCTGAAACTGTTCCAAAAAATAGAAATGGAAGGAAAACTTCCAAACTCATTTTATGAGGCCAGCATCACCTTGATCCCAAAACCAGAAAAGGATCCCATCAAAAAAGAGAATTACAGACCAATATCCTTGATGAACACAGATGCGAAAATTCTCACCAAAATACTAGCAAATAGGATCCAACAGTACATTAAAAGGATTATTCACCACGACCAAGTGGGATTTATTCCAGGGCTGCAAGGTTGGTTCAACATCTGCAAATCAATCAATGTGATACAACACATTAATAAAAGAAAGAACAAGAACCACATGATACTCTCAATAGATGCTGAAAAAGCATTTGACAAAGTACAGCATCCCTCCCTGATCAAAACTCTTCAAAGTGTAGGGATAGAGGGCACATACCTCAATATTATCAAAGCCATCTATGAAAAACCCACCGCAAATATTCTCAGTGGAGAAAAACTGAAAGCTTTTCCGTTGAGGTCAGGAACACGGCAGGGATGTCCATTATCACCACTGCTATTCAGCATAGTGCTAGAAGTCCTAGCCTCAGCAATCAGACAACAAAAAGAAATTAAAGGCATTAAAATCGGCAAAGAAGAAGTCAAACTCTCACTCTTTGCAGATGATATGATACTCTATGTGGAAAACCCAAAAGACTCCACTCCAAAACTGCTAGAACAGGTAAAGGGCTAGTATTGAAAATCTATCAAGAGCTTAACAAACTCAACACTCAAAGAACAAATAACCCAATCAAGAAATGGGCAGAGGACATGAACAGACATTTCTGCAAAGAAGACATCCAGATGGCCAACAGACACATGAAAAAGTTCTCCACATCACTCAGCATCAGGGAAATACAAATCAAAACCACAATGAGATACCACCTCACACCAGTCAGAATGGCTAAAATTAACAAGTCAGGAACTGACATATGCTGGCGAGGATGTGGAGAAAGGGGAACCCTCCTACCCTGTTGGTGGGAATGCAAGCTGGTGCAACCGCTCTGGAAAACAGCATGGAGGTTCCTCAAAAAGTTGAAAATAGAGCTACCCTATGACCCAGCAATTGTACTACTGGGTATTTACCCTAAAGATACAAACATAGTGATCCTAAGGGGCACATGCACCCAAATGTTTATAGCAGCAATGTCCACAATAGCCAAACTATGGAAAGAATCTAGATGTCCATCAACAGATGAATGGATAAAGAAGAGGTGGTATATATATACAATGGGATACTATGCAGCCATCAAAAGAAATGAAATCTGGGGCGCCTGGGTGGTTCAGTGGGTTAAGCCTCTGCCTTCGGCTCAGGTCATGATCTCAGGGTCCTGGGATCGAGCCCCACATCGGGCTCTCTGCTCAGCAGAGAACCTGCTTCCCCCTCTCTCTCTGCCTGCCTCTCTGCCTATTTGTGATCTCTGTCCGTCAAATAAATAAAAAAAATAAAAAATAAAAAAAAAAAAAGAAATGAAATCTTGCCATTTGCAACAACGTGCATGGAACTAGAGCATATTATGCTTAGTGAAATAAGTCAAATGGAGAAAGACTACTATCATATGATATCCCTAATATGAGGGAACTGGAGATGCAATGTGGGGAGTTTGGGGGGCAGGAAAAGAATAAATGAAACAAGATGGGATCGGGAGGGAGACAAAGCATTAGAGACTCTTAATCTCACAAAACAAACTGAGGGTTGCTGTGGGTAGGGGGTTAGGGAGAGGGCGGTGGGGTTATGGACATTGGGGAGGGTATGTGATACAGTGATTGCTGTGAAGTGTGTAAACCTGGCGATTCACAGACCTGTACCCCTGGAGCTAATAATACATTATATGTTTATTAAAAAAATAAAAAAATTATTAAAAAATAAAAATAAAAAATAAAAAAAATCAGACATAGGGGTGCCTGGGTGGCTCAGTAGGTTAAGGCCTCTGCCTCCGGCTTGGGCCATGATTCCAGGGTCCTGGGATCGAGCCCCACATTGGGTTTTCTGCTCAGCAGGGAGCCTGCTTCCTCCTCTCTCTCTCTCTCTCTCTGCCTACTTGTGATCTGTAGGTCAAATAAATAAATAAAATCTTTAAAAAAAAATTAGACATAGAAGGGAACTTCCCCATCCTGATAAAAAAAAAAAAAAACATCTTGGTGAAAACATTACTTATCAGAAAACTAAGTCTGTTAATCAGCTTGAAAAATAAAGGTGATAAAATGACATTTAGAGTACTTTGGATGCAGTATTTTATGCTCCTTAAGGAAAGGAACTACCTTGTTTATTTTTATATATCTCAAACCTAGAAGAAGCTCTTTCACATAAACACTTGTTTAATCAAACTAAATCACAACTAAGGTAACAGTCTACCAGCCCTACCAGCAAGATGTATGCCACAAAAATAAAAGTTCCCTATATCTTTTGTTTAGTTCCCCCTGAAAAACATGCCAAAAATTTTACTTCAGTCATCACAGATAAAAATATTCCTAAAATATTTTGCATTTTTCCAGCTTTCTCAGGAAAAGGTAACAAATATGATTTGACCTTTTCCAGTGACTTGGGGGATCATCATGAATAGGCTTCATCATACCCTAGCTGGTTTTTCTCCTTAATGTTAAGTGTTAAATGTCACTTCCTCTCTGTCTGTACTCACTAGTAGTAGGCTAAACTAGTAGTCATTCCAGCCTTCCCCCACCCTTACCTCTTTTCTGTGGTACAGAAACAAAGAAGTAAACCTGGTAAGAATTCAACTCTTACAAAAAAAATAATAAGTACATAAAAGTTCTAAGAAAAACTGTTACGGGGGAGCCTGGGTGGCTCAGTTGGGTTAAAGCCTCTGCCTTCGGCTCATGTCCTGATCCCAGGGTCTTGGGATCGAACCCCACATCGGGCTCTCTGCTCAGCAGGGAGCCTGCTTTCCTCTCTCCCTCTCTCTTTGCCTACTTGTGATCTCTATCTCTGTCAAATAAATAAATAAAATCTTAAAAAAAAAAAAACAACTGTTACAAAAAGTATGTGATTTTAAGGCTGAAACTTTATGACATTTATTATCGTGATACAAAGGCACATTTCCTCTCTTATGTAAGGTTATATTTTAAGAGAGTGGACCTTTTGACAAATGGCATATGTTTATTTAGGTTTGGAGAGAAGTTGAATTTATTTAATTAGGAAACATTTTTGGTAGGGCTGGTAAAATCGTTGTTTGTATGCAAAGCCATACTTACCTGTTTCAAGTATAGCATAAAACAGAAGCTAGAATCCTCAGGAAACTTAAAAACGATTTTAGGTTCCAGTCCAGTGGCAGCATTTTAGTCAATCTTTGTTTTGGTACATGGGAAAGCAATTTTTAAGTATTGAAGGTAATAAAAATTATGGGTAGTAAAATAATTTGGTGAACCTGGGTGAACTTTTTTAATAAAAAGAAATTTCAGAGACACCTGGGTGGCTCAGTGGGTTAAGCCGCTGCCTTTGGCTCGGGTCAGGATCCCAGGGTCCTGGGATCGAGTTCCGCGTCGGGCTCCTTGATTAGCCGGGAGCCTGCTTCTCCGTCTGCCTCTGCCTGCCTCTCTCCCTACTTGTTTGCTCTCTCTCTCTCTACCCTTCTGACAAATAAATAAATAGAATCTTTTTTAAAAATTTTATATATCAGAATATTATAGGTAGTATTGGTAAATACTACTTCATCAAACTTTATTATAGGCTCTGTGTTGTATATGTATTGGGGCAAGAATAAAAGTAAATTTCTTATTGTGGATTTGGCTGTACTTTCTCAGTCAAAAAAGTTGAAAACCTATTTATATAAAGAGTTTCTTAATGTTCTGTACATTGTCTGCAATCAGAAAATAAATCTGTGCTTTTTATTGCAGCAATAGTATTCTGCAACACACCATCACAAAGTCAACGTCTTTAGCTTATAGGTCTCTAAATGTGGCTGTTTACAATGAAGTTTTAATTATTTTGTCTGGGACATGAGTAGAATAATAAATTAAAACTAAAACAATCCTTTTTTCTTAGAAATGTTAAGAAAACACAAATAAACCTTTATGTACAGCTATTTCTAATACTGTCATTAGTTTGAAGATGCCTTAAAGAAAAAACTTTGTAATGAACTTTTACCAGTTAGAATTGACCACATCAGTTAAAAGTTGCCTAAATAAATTTTCAGAATTGCAATTTAAGTTTAATAGAGGTATCCACAAATTATTCTCTAGTTATATATGCATATTAAACTGTATGTTAAAATAAAAAGTATGATCAAAATTCATATTTTGATATTTCTGATACTTCCAGAATTCATATTCTATTCTAATCAAATCTTATTTTTCATCCTAATGAGAATGAGAAGCTCATTTCAACCCCCCTACCACTGTAAATAAAGCTTGTTGAAAGAACTTTTCGTGTAACAAAAAGACAACTCTGCACTTACTACGAGCCAACCAAGAATTTCCAAGTACTGACAGACTTGTACTATACTTGTAATGTAATGGAGGGAACAATTACAATGAGCACTTTAATGCTCAGCACCACCCAGTGGTAGAACTCTGAACATTCGCCCTTCTTTAATTGCTCATTCATTTGTTGCACCAAGCACTACAGTGAAAAAAACTCAGTACACAGAACTTCATAAAACATAAGTTCTACTCCCAAGAAGCGGACATGCGAAAGTACCCATGGGTTTTTGGGCTAGAATCAAGTTAGGGAGAAATAAAACAATAATATATAAAAACAGAATATAAAAAGAGAATCTACTGTAGAGGAAAAAGAAATACACAGTACTTTTGGGGTTTGGTCTGGCCTCAGCAAAGAATTTTTTTCATCACAAAGTTATTCAAATATAAAACAGAAAATGAGCAGCTTTAACAAGCAATCACTTTGTGATATATTTAACATCACTCTATTAAAACATTTGAAATTACTATAAAAATATTCCAAATAGGAAGCTCCCTCATAAAGATCAGATACAAATACTGATTTAATATGATCTGCAGTTAGAATAAAACTTAAAAAAATTACCTAATGTAGACTTTAATGAAATTTAATTAGTTAACATTAACTAATGAACATCAGTAAGTGAGGTTAAGTCTCTTAAATTTGAGTAGTGAGAATTCCAATATTCATTTACTATTGGATTGTATACACATACATTATAAATACTTTGTGTGTGCTAGTTTCAAAACATAAAAAGGTAAAAAGTCAAAACAAAAAAGAAAACCATTTACAACAGATCCTGGGTGGGTCTAGAACCTAGCCTCTTCTGACCTGCTGGCTATACACTACTGGGTATTGGTGGTTCTAGCAGAATCTGAAAAAATTGGAGCTTCACTTCACAGTCCAACCTCTATGGGACTTCTGTGGATCTTTCTGCAGAAAATGTGGTCTAACTCTGCTTCCAAATGCCAACTGAAAAAATTTCTCTGGAAAACTGGTTTCCTTTTCTTTCAGAATTGCCAACACAAAGCCACAGTAACTCAAACATCGGCCTGGCAAAAACTACCCTTTCTCCCAGCCTAGATGTCTAACACAGAAGAAAAAGCTGTTTTCCTAAAAGAGAAAGACATGGGGGAAAAAATTAATGGAAAACTTAGGAGAATAAAGATAGTTCTCAAAACCTGCCTATGATCTTCCTTTTTCGTCAAAGGAAGTAAAAAGAAATTAGGAAGTAGAATCTCTTTCTCAAATGATCAAAGCAATGGAGATGAGAATGGAGCAGCACTAGTAGATTCAGATGTCAATGTAAAACTGTTAATTCTACTTATAGGATAAATATTCCTAGAAATGTTATAGCAAGGAACAACCAATGGTTGAAATAAGATCCATAACTACGGCAAGTAATCCTGTCAAGATTAAATCCCATTCTAATGCCATTCTCTCCCCTATGTTACTTTGGTATCACTACAGGCCACGTTGGGAAAAGCTTATGCACAGAAGATGGTACTAGGTGCTAGTAACATTTCTCTCACATTAACAGAATTTCAATGATATAATCCATCCTTTCCTCTTCCTTTAGATCCTATCTTTCCTCCCTCCTAGACTTCCTTTACTTACAGTGTATCTGAGTAATCTGAACATCTTGATTTTGAAGCAAAAGAATGTGGGGAAGAGATATGTAAATAAAGTCAGGAGTATCACACATTTCATTAGGTTAGGGTAAAGTACATGTAATTTATTATTTTTTAGGTTTCTTTTGATGAATATTACTCTCTGGTAAAAGAAGAGTATTTTATCATTTTACTATTGCATAAACATTAAAAAGGAAACAAATGTGTATAAAGGAACCCAATTATTATTACTTTTTTAAGTAGGCTCCATGCCCAATGTGGAGCTTAAGCTCACAACCCTGAGATCAAGAGTCACATGTTCAGTTGATAGAGCATGTGTCCCTAGGAACCTATTAAAATGCAGATATGTGGGACGCCTGGGTGGCTCAGTTGGTTAAGCGGCTGCCTTGGGCTCAGGTCATGATCCCAGCGTCCTGGGATCAAGTCCCACATCGGGCTCCTTGCTCGGCAGGGAGCCTGCTTCTCCCTCTGCCTCTGCCTGCCTCTCTGCCTGCCTGTGCTCGCTCTCTCGCTCTCTGACAAATAAATAAATTTTAAAAATCTTAAAAAAAATTTTTTGTAAATGCAGATATGTTTATCTGCAGAAGGGCAGATAGGGCAGAAGAAACAAATGAATAAATTAATGAGCTAGCAGCACAAAGCTGTTTTAACTGTATGTGGTAGAAATATTTCCATTTCCCCAAGAATCCTTGAAAATAATCCTTTTGTAGAATCTTTTAAACATGATTCTGAAGTAGGTTCATAAATGCTATAAATTACTTTGTAGGAATATAGAAAAGAGTAGGAAAAATTAAATAATGATAATAAGCAACTTTGAGATAATTTACAGTTTACTTTCTAATCAAGGTCATATTTACTTGCTTGGTATTACTGAAATAAAAATGAAATCCTGGGACTCTCAGCCTAGAGGCCTGAAAGAGGATAATGAAAGGCAAAACTAGAAAGGAAAACTGGGAAGACTATTTTATAAGATGCTAAAATTTCTTAAAAAAAATAGCATATTTATTATAAAATCATCCAAATAACCCAAAAGAACTTTATGGTAATTTTAAAAATTTTTTCATAAAACACTGGGACCTGGACAAAAATTTGTTTTTTTTTTTTAAGATTTTATTTATTTATTTGACAGACAGAAATCACAAGCAGGCAGAGAGACAGAGAGGAGGAAGTAGGCTCCCCGCCGCGCAGAGAGCCCAATGCGGGACTCGATCCCAGGACCCTGAGACCACAACCTGAGCTGAAGGCAGAGGCTTAATCCACTGAGCCACCCAGGCATCCCGGGACAAAAATGTTTATGGGATAAATGAGTACTAGATTTAGAAATACTTC
This sequence comes from Mellivora capensis, assembly GCA_004024625.1. Classification (NCBI taxonomy): domain Eukaryota; kingdom Metazoa; phylum Chordata; class Mammalia; order Carnivora; family Mustelidae; genus Mellivora; species Mellivora capensis. The sequence continues at coordinate 14,758 of PISX010003158.1, read as the reverse complement.
TAAGAACATTAAGTGAAGCGAACATGGAGCCAACAGAAGGTTCCGATAATACTATTTATTCCTTAATCCAGTTTAAATTGTAAGCCCTTAAAGTTTCCTAAATTAGGGACGCCTGGGTGGCTCAGTTGGTTAAGCGGCTGCCTTCGGCTCAGGTCATGATCCCAGTGTCCTGGGATCGGGACCGAGTCCCACATCAGCAGGGAGCCTGCCTCTCCCTCTGCCTCTGTCTGCCTGTGCTCGCTCTCTCTCTCTCTCTCTCTCTCTCTCTCTGAAAAATAAATAAATAAATAATCTTTTAAAAAAAAAAAAAAGTTTCCTAAATTAGTTCATTCAGCAAATACTGAGCACCCACCAAGTGCCATACAATGTATCAGACACTAAAACTATAGAACCTAAAACATTATCTTTTCCCTCATAGAGATTGGAGAATATATAAAAGAAAAAGTGATTAAATGGGACTAAGTAATATATTACAGAAGAAGTGATCTATTCAACTTGGAGAAAAATCAGGAAAAGAAAAAAAAAATCTGGAAAAGTTTCAAATTACTTCATCTTAGAACGAAAATAAGGTCAGGCTGCCCAGATAACCAACCAGAGGGAGGGGAATCCACATGAAGAACATGGTAAAAATCAGACAGAAAGGGAGAGACTGCTCAACGCAATGTGGACCTGTAAAACTCCTGAAGATTAAAGTGAGAGGACAGGCAAAGTACAGATGGGATTTGAGAGAAAGGTGTAAGTCAGGTAAAGGGGGTTTACACGCCCCCTACATTTTATAAAAGTCATATTCCAACAGGAAATGCGTACTAACATATTCCTTATCATCTTACAATCCAAACACTATTCCATCTACGTCAGGAAAAAAACAAAAACAAAAGGTCGAAGGAATGATATCTAAAAGTCCTTTTAGCTTCTTGATAACTGGCCTATATGATTTTGCAGCTGCATCATTCAAAAATAATTATTAGAGCAAAAAAATGGTAATTAAATTCAGAAGTACATGCATTGCACCATATCTGTTTACTAAGTTTCCCTAGAGTTCAATTAAAGAGAACTATTTGAAGAAATTGTTGACTTAGTATTAACCATATGATGAAGATATCTTGAGTTGCAATGGCAATGAACAGATTTCTGAAAAACTAATCTTTATTTGATTATAAACATAGAAATTTGTGTAGTTCTGAAAAGTTCTATCTAAAGTGATTTTAATGTTCTTGAAACAAAAATTAAGAAAAAAAAGTCCCATTTCCCACTGGGATGCCAATTCAAGTCTTCTAAAAACTCTCTGCCTCAGGAGATTACATTTTTTCTAATTAAAAAATTTAATAATACCTTTATCAGAGCCAGCAATGTTTTTTAACTTCAAATAATCACCAAAAACCAGCATTCCCAAACAATTACATTTTGTCACAGTAAAGAAAGCATTGTACAAGGATTAAACAAAATGACATTGTTTAGCTTTTCCTCTAAAGAGCTGCATTTTTCAGAGGATACAGTTTTTGTCAGTGTGAATAAAAGTAACTTTTCAGAATAAGCAGCTGGTGGATAATCAACAGTTCTCACTAGCCCTCTGGACATCCTACATATCTAAAAACTAATTACGAGTATGGGTTTTGCCGCATTTCTTTAGAGCAAGATAAATTAAAAGCCTCTTCTTCTCTCAAAAGAAGACAAAAATTCTCTCAAAAGAAGACAAAAAAGTTAAAACCATGCTCTCTTTAACTCAGAATGTTATAAACAGTACAATTTCCTACTTTCCAAAAATTATTAATTGCATTTCGGCTGTCTTATTGGCTGAGTCAGAAAGCATTTAGGATAGTTTGTATAGAAAAAATGTGCTATTTTCTTTATTGTAGAACACCACTTCATCATTGACTTCTAAGGAAGAAATAAGAGAAGTCTAGGTTTCTTCAGTTATAGTACAATACTCCTCTTCAAGAAAAAAAAAAAAATCTAAAGAATTTCAAAGAGTAAACCCTGAAATACCCACCACATCACCAAGATTACCACTGCCACAATTACTGAAAGAAGTTGATGAAATTTTACTTCTTTTCCCTTCTGCTCTCCACAATGGTAAGTGCTCCTTTCCCCAAGGAAAGCTTTGTAAAGTACAGCTAATTCTCATTGAGATAATTTGGGTATCACTTTCAATAGGAGGCATGACAAAAAAATAACCTTGCAACTATTGTCAACTGCTGCATTCTGTATGGGGCTGAATTAAGCATTTTTAGTATTTGGTCCCAGGATGCTATATCAGTAATAAGAAAGTTTGTTTTTTTTTAACTGGTTTCTTAAGTCAATGTATTCATACAGAACTGTAGATATATATGAATGAGCCCTTATTTTTTTTTTAATTTATTTATTTGTCAGAGAGAGAAGGTGAGAGAGCGAGCGAGCACAGGCAGACAGAGTGGCAGGCAGAGGGAGAAGCAGGCTCCCTGCCAAGCAAGGAGCCTGATGTGGGACTCGATCCCAGGACGCTGGGATCATGACCTGAGCCCAAGGCAGCCGCTTAACCAACTGAGCCACCCAGGCGTCCCCCCTATTTTATAAAGAGCTATTTATTTTCAATTCAGAGCAGTACTATAATATACATTCTAAGTGATTAGGTTCTATAACATACCTAATAAAAAAACTATATATAATCATCAATTTGGAAGCCCAGAAAATATAGCCACAGGTTTTGATCTGAAGATTATAGCTAATAAAGTTAATAGCCAATCAACCCATGACTACCCTTAGAAAAAGAAATTGCCCTTTGGGATGAGATTCCAGTTGTTTCTCCAGTAACTATGATAAATGTATCCTACTTCATAGTACCTCAATAGGTGATCCATACTTCTTACTCTTGTGTATTCATGAAACTTATATTTTATACATTACATGCTGGCATGACTAAACTGTCCTTTATAAACCACATTAGAAATTTCACTCTCAACTGTCACTGAGTTACTGCACCATAGTGTGACTTATCAGTTAATAATTTAGTTTCTGAAAGGTCAGTGTAATGGTTAGTTGTATGTGTCAACAAGATTGGGCTAAGAGATGCCAGAGTTAGTAAGACAGTATTTTGAAGTGTGTTTGTGGGGGTTTCTCACAGAGATTGGCATTTGATTAGATAAAGAAGATCTACCACTCTTATCAATGTGAGTGGGTATCATCCAATTTGTTGCAAGCCCAAACAGATGATCTTCCTGATATCTACCTCTCCTGCCCTGAGACATAAGAGCTCTTGATTCTTGGACCTTTTGACTCCAGACCATTAGCTCCCTTGGTTCTGAGGCCCTAGGACTCCGGCTGAATTATACCACGGCCTTCCTGGTTATCCATCTTGCAAACAGCGGATTATGAGAAACTTCTAGGCCTAATACAATCAGTATCTTTGCCACCTTTATTCTTTATCTATTTTACACCAATGGCAAGAAGCATAAAACATCAATGGCTAATACCTGCTGCTTACTTACTGTGTGCAAGGCACTGTTTGATAAGCATTTAACACTGATTATTTCATTTGATCCTCATAACAGTTCTATGATGTAGGGAACATTACAATTCCCATTTTACAGATAAAGAAATTGAGCCACAGGTAAAATAACTTGCCTGAGATCACATGACTAACAATAAAAATGAGATTCAGTTTAATCAGAGACACCTCTGGAAGCAATAACATGATAGCTGCCCAAGGAAAATCCCAAGTCCAATTCATACTTGTATTGGTTGGTGATGGTGGTACTAGAAAAACTACATTTGTGAAACATCATCTGACTGATAAACTTGAGAAGTACATAGCCACCTTGGGTGTTGAGGTCCGTCCTCTTATGTTCTATACCAACAGAGGACCTATTAATTAAGTTCAATGCAGGGGATACGGCTGGTCAGAAGAAACTTGGTGGACTGAGGGATGGCTATTACATCCAGGCCCAGCGTGCCATTTATAATGTTTGATGTAACATCAAGAGTTATTTACAAGAATGTACCTAACTGGCATGGATATCTGGTACAAGTATGTGAGAACATCCCCATGAGGCTGTGTGGCAACAAAGTAGATGTTAAGAACAAGAAAGTTAACTCAGAATCTATTGTCTTCCACTCAACGAAGAACCTGTAGTACTGTGACATTTCTGCCAAAAGAATTAACTACAACTTTGAAAAGCCCTTCTTGTGTCTGCTAGAAAACTAACTGGAGACCCTAACCTTGAGTTTGTCGCCATGCCTGCTCTTGCCCCACCAGAGGTTGTCAGGGACCTAGCTTTGGCAACACAGTATAAGCATGATCTAGAAGTTGCGTAGACAACTGTTTGCCTGGATGAGCATGATGACCTGTGAGAAAGTGCAGTGTCAAAAGTCTAGTTTGTTTGGATTTTTTAAAAGATTTATTTATTTGAGAGAGAGGGAGGGTGAGTGAGTGAGCGAGCAGGGGGAGGGGCTGAGTGAGAGAGAGAAAATCTCGAACGGACTTCATGCTCAGCAAGAAGCATGACATGGGGCTTGATTTCTGAGATCAGGACTTGAGTCAAAACTAAGAGCTGGATGCTTAACTGACTGCACCACCCAAGTGCCCCCAGAAGTCCAATTTTATAGGCAGTTGTCCTGTGATGTCTGTCAGTGGTGCAGCATGTTTGCCACTTTATTATATAGCTGAACAGCATCTGTGCTTAATCTTGGGGATGCTGGAGGAGATGAATGGGCTTCAGAGTGAATGTGGCAGTTTTAAAAGTACCTTCATTTTTGGGAACTGCATATTTGGCTGTTTTAGAATGCAACTGTTTCTGAGTTTCAGATAAAAGACTGCTATATTCACATCACAATATCCAGTGATAAAATCTAATTTGTCACTGTCATTTCCATTCTTTTTAGTTGAGAATCAGAATAAAGTTGTATTTCAAATGAAAGAAAAAATGGGACTCAAATGTATGCAGTCTATTTCCAGACCTTCATTAAAATTAATGTCTTCCCTATAAACTGAGGTCTCATATTTTTAACACAACTGAGACAAGACAGAAACCATTAGGAAAAACATGAGTAAAAAATCTTTAGCCTTAAATGGCTATAATACACTCTGTTGTTTATTTGTGAAGGAAAGATAACAGAGTTTAAAAACATGTACAACAGACTAGAATCTTACTCATTAAAACCGTATCTACGGTGAGGTATAATGGGAAAATTTCTAATATTTCTCTTTCTAAAATGAGAATCCTCAATTTAAACATTTTTACATGTACATGTTTTTTAAAACAATGCATTATATGCATAAGTAGAAGGCTTACTACTATACTATATAGCTTGATTTAATAAACCTTTATTGCTCTTCTACTATGCACTATGATACAAATTAGGTAATAACTATAATTAAAACATGAACGCTAAACATAGTTCACAAGTGAAACATATATATATAATAAACAATAATGTGATAAACAGTAAAGGAGATATTTACAAAGTAGAAGAGTGGCATATTGAGCTAAAATGATTCATTCTATCAGAGAGGGCAGAAAGAAAAGTTAGGCTTCCAGAAAAGATAACACCTCAGCTAGCACTTAAATGTCACCTTGGACAGAGATCTTGAACAGAGGAAATAGTATATATAAAGGCACAAAGGTGTAGTCAGCATTGTACAAGAGACTTCAAGGAGGTGGCTTCAAGGAGTATGGCTGCAGCATAAAATTCAAGGCAGGAAGTAGGAAGAGAGTTGCTGGAGTATAGCTAATCATAAAATTCTATCAGAAACACTCAGACTCATGAGGAGGATCCACTCAAGGGACAGGAGGTCTAATAAGCCTACATATTCATTCCAGAGTTGTGTTTTCACCATGAAAAATAAACTTCAATGACAGTATATCCTTAAATTTTGCAGTGAACCACCTTCCATCCCCAATGAAAAAGTTATTTAAAAAAAAAGTATTTTCTAGTTAATATAGACCAGACTGAGCCATAAATTACATAGCATAATAATGCAATAAACCTTAGAATCAGCAAATTTTAGTTTACTTTTAATTTCTCAGCAGCAAGAAACTAATTAAATATTATAATAATGTTTCCTTTTTGTTGAAACAATCTGCAATTATTACAGTTTTAATTCTAGATCAAATCTTAAAATGGCTTAAATTCAAACTACTTTAAAAAAGACAATTCTGAAGAGCAGGAAATCTACATTTGACTTCAATTTCTAATTTATTTCCCATTTAAAGGCAACTAAGAGCTAAGATTTGGAAATGATATACAACAGTAACACCACCTATCATTTACAAAGTGCTCTACATTTCCAAACCCTTTTACAGTTATTTATTTTATTCCTTTAATAAGTTTATTACGGAAATGTCATTTCTTTCATGAAATGCAAGGAGCAGAGACTTGCAGGGGTCTGTTCCTACTGAACAAATCATCTAAGATCTTGATCTTAGCTATGTCAAGTCCATGAAGTAATATCCCATATCTATTCTCTAAGATACACACAAGAAACTACATGACACTCAAGTCTGAGGTGGTTCGGTAAAAGTACCATCAAGGCTTTTATACGGGCCTCAGTGTGGCTCTTCGACCAAGACCATCCAAAGCCAGATCTGCAAAGTCAGAATTAGAGGTATCAAAAACCTTTAGAACGGCATTGATGATAGGGAGGGAAGTCCTATGGCAAACTTTGTTTTACAATCTGACCTAACCCACACCAGGGAGACAAACTTTGTACAGGTGACAGAGTTATCTTATTTCAAAAGAGAAATCCCAACGTCAACATAAATATATGTGTAGTACTGGTAATGGAAGAATAAAGGCATAAAGCTGAAGGTTAATGTTTCCATTCCTAGATTAGATCAAGCAATATTCTAGTATTAAAGATTCAAGATTCAAGATTCCCAATAACCACGTGAAAATCCTTAGAACCAATAGCAATCATTTTTATCCTCATCAGTTTGTTTACAGTGTTGTAAAAACTATCAATTGTGAGCTGTCCCCCTTTTTGTACTGGCTGCTAAAAGTTTAGAGTCAATTTTGTAGCAGATGAATAAAAACTTAAACCTGTTCCTGTCTTGCTTGCCTTCTCCAACTTCCCATTTTCCTTTCATCCTCTCCTTCTTTTTTTAATCTGGATGAATTATATAAAACTTTCAAAGCCTTTCTGAAACAAGGGAGAATTCAAGATAGATAAACCAAAAAAAGTAACCAAAGAAAAGGAAAAAAACAAACATTACCTTTACATCAAAATTACAATCAAGTCTTCTAATTAACACGATGAAAGTGCCAGATGAATTGTCTTTCAGTGGTGGAGGCACTATGGGTTCACAGGCATTCTCTGGTTTTGAGTTAATCAAAAAACCCTGAAAAAGAATTGGCAAGAAGTTTTTTTCTCCGTTAAATTCCAAAAATCAATTCAACTTACTTCTAAAAACATCTTTTAGATTGCATTATGCTAGATGAATTATCTGGGAGCTACGACAGTTGCTATCCTCCCAAGTGCTCATAACTCCAGGACTTCTAAAGTAGTAGTATTTGATTTCATAAGCATTTAGTTTTTTTAAAGTTCATTCCATTTCTACCACTAAGGTTTTTTTTTCTTTAATCACACATAAGCCCATCACCCCAAAGACAAACCATTGTTAACATGTTGGTATATTTTCCAGTGATGATTCACATTTCTAAACCAAGTATGTACTTTTTTAAAATTAACTTTTCCATTATTTCATGTTATCAAACAATGAAAACTCACATTTCTAGATATTTGTCCTATATAAATACTAGCCCGAGTATATTAAGATATATGTAGAAAGATATTCCCTGGTACATTGTTTTTAATAGCAAAAGCTGGAAATCATGCACATCATCACGGCAGCCATTTAAAAAAAAATTCAATAGGGCACCTGGGTGGCTCAGCCCATTAAGTGTCTGTCTTCACCTCAGGTCATGATCTCAGGGTCCTGGGATCAAGTCCTACATTGGGCTCCCTGCTCAGCAAGAAGCCTGCTTCTCCCTCTTCTCTCTGTCCCCTACTCATGCTTGCTCTCTCTCCCTCGTGCTCTCTCTCCCTAATAAATAAAATCTTTAAAAAACACATACAATAGAAAAACAATGGAGCCATAAAAAGAATGAGGTAAATCTATACACACTAAGCTAAAAAGATATCCACAAGATAACTATTAGTTTAAAGAGAAAATAGCAAGTTGCTTTCCCAGAAATACAGGATGGTTTGACATCAGAAGATATATTAACATAAAATGCTACATTAACAGAAAAAAAATGTTACATTAACAGATCAAATGACTGTCTGAATAGATGTAAGACACTGAATAAACACATAAAAATCACCAAATTCAATAAATTTATAAGATGTAAACAGTTAAAGCTCTGACACAACAGACTTCCTATATGGTGTGTGAATTGGTCACACCAACCACCTATCCACAGGATATGACAATTTCTCCTGCCTTGTCATGGGAAATGCTTTTGCAAGTTTCAGGAATAAAATGCAGCATACCTTCATTTATTCATAAAATAGCTCCCCTTCTTGATTCCATAAAGCACTTGGTTTTTACTTTGCAGAGAACTATAACTGTGGTTATCCTTCCGACAATGAATATTTGCTTCAATCATGTTAAATTTATACCCTGCTGCCTTTTCTGTACCTTTCTGCACACTTTTCGCTTTAATGACAAACCACATAGTGCCATTCTTTTCAAGATACTTGTAACAACAATCAAACTCAACCCATACAGTACCAACAAGGAATATAACTCAAATGAAGTGAAAATAATATGAACAGCTATGGCCTAATTTCCCATGTCCCGAGAAGTCAACTCCACTATGATTGCCACCTAGTGGACAGCAACTGAAAGACACATCCCAATTTCAGATATGTCAGAACACAGGGTAATAAAATAAATGCACTGTAGAATCAATGAATTTATGGTATGTACAGATACACACACAAAAAGATCTACAAGTGAAACTGGAAAAGGGGTTTTACATTTTAATAACTATTGTTATATCTGTTATGACAATGTGTATTATTTTTAAGCATAAGAAAACTTACAAAGTCAAATACACATAAACTAAAAGTTCCCAAAACAAACTAGTTGCATTAACAGAAAATTGAATGAAGTCTTAAAAAACAGATCTTAAATTATTAAATATCATCTTTCCTGTAGACCATGCTAAAAGAGTAACTTGCTAAATCAACTAATTCCTATCCATCCTTGAGATGTGAGTCACTTAAAACTAAAAGCAAACTAAGTAAAACTTTGTATCATCCACAAAGTCTACAGGGTAGTGTTATGGGCTTTGTCAGTTAATTTGGCACAACTCCCTATCTCTTGAATAAGAATGGCTGAGAAGGTACTACCTGAAGTCAGGTCCCTGTGCTTACTGTCACCTCTCAGAGTCAAATCTCTTATTGAAAGATGCTTACTCTGTAATCAAAGATTCTCCTCATCTCTACCTTCTTGCAGGGGTACTTTATGCCAACATGTAGGAAGCCTAAGAAAACTACCAAGGCTGAGGAAACTTAAAATAGATGCCCATCTATACTTTCTCTTTGTTGCTGTAATTCCCTGATGTTTAATAAGAATGCTGGACAAAAATAGTGCAGGCAGACTGGTACCTCAGTATCATCAAATGTATGATCCAATAGGTCTACAATATATAAATATGTCAATTTCTTCTGAAAGCTTTTGTGACTACACATAAAGCAAAGTACAGGGCACCTGGGTGGTTCAGTGGGTTAAGCCTCTACCTTCGGCTCAGGTCATGATCTCAGGGTCTCGGGATCAAGTCCCGCATTGGGCTCTCTGCTCGGCAGGGAGACTGCTTCCTCCTCTCTCTCTCTCTCTGCCTGCCTCTCTGTCTACTTGTGATCTCTCTCTCTCTGTCAAATAAATAAATTCTTAAAAAAAAAAGCAAAGTACACAAAATATAATTTTCCAGCTTGATTAATTTTTACAAACTAAACACACCTGTATTAGGAAATAGAACATTAACAGTGCTTCAGAAGTTCCCTTCATCCTCCCTGTCAGTCACTACTCTTCAAACCCCATTCCTAATGCCACTACATAGACTTCTAACAGCTTCATTTTGCCTAATTTCACAACTGACACAAACAAAACCATATAGTATAGTAAGTTATCTCTTAGACTTCTCTCTCTCTCAATGCTGTATTTGTGAGATTCAGCCCTACTGTTGAGCAATACTTGGATGATATTTTACTGCCATTTCTATATAGTATTACATTGTGTGACTATGCCAAAATTTATTCTACTGCTGATGAGCATGAAGGTAATTTCTAGTTAGGAGCTATTACAAATAGGGATGTTATAAACATTCCATGGACATTAATATATACACATCTGTTAAGTATGTACATAAAAATAGAACCACAGAGTATCAAGCTGGATCATGGGGGTATCAAGCTTTAGTAAATACTGCCAAGCTTTCCAAAGTAGTTTGGATTACCACTTTTTAACTGGAATATTCAAAAAAACCTAAACATAAAAATCATGCTGAATATAATTTTGCTTTAATGGTTCAGAAGGTATTTAGAACTAAAATATTTCAGGATAAACATTATGGAAAAATTAATTTTGTTGATAAATTATATTGGTTAATAAATGCATAATAGGTAGATAATTTGATAAAGTGGTTTTGTTTCAAAGACTGTTTCAGGCTGAAAAGCACCTTAACCTTCCTTCCCTTCAGTTTGCACTTAATGTTAAACTATATAAATTGTAAAATTAAGGTGCGCCTGGATGGCTCAGTCAGTTAAGCAGCTGCCTTTGGCTCAGGTCATGATCTCAGGGCCCTGAGATCAAGCCTGCATCTGGCTCCCTGCTCAGCAGGGAGTCTGCTTCTCCTTCTCCTTCTGTTGCTCCCCCTGCTTGTGCACGCCTGCGCACATGCTCTCTGTCAAGTAAATAAATAAAATCTTAAAAAAAATAGTAAAATTAAGAAAAGTCAACAAAAATGTTGAAAGGCAGCACTACATCTTTCCCTTTGTAGGACTATAAAAGTTAAAAGCAGAACGAGAGAAAGAGGTGAGTTATATTGTTAGTATCTAAAGTTGTAAATTAACTAATTAACTGCAGTAACAGCAAGCAGTTAACATTTGTTGAGCCATGGCACTCAAAACTGTGTGTCAGGCACTATGCTCTTTCAATGTTCTAATTCAGTTAATCCATGGAATAACCCAAGGAAGTAACTACTGTTATTATCCTTATTTTGAAGATGAGGAAATGAAGTCTCAAAAAGGTTGGGTAACTTGCCCAAGGTTATATACACAGCAGGCATGCAATCCCAGGAAGTCTGACTCCAGAACCTATGTTCTGAACCATGGTGTTATACTTCCATTAAGATGACAAAACAAAATAAAACCCAACTAGGTGAAAACCAAAATGGGCAACAAAAAGAAGAATGAACATTTATAAAAACGAACAAGCCAAAATGTTAGTCTAAAAGGCGATTAAGGCTAATTCCAATATCTGATATAAATATTTCAAACAAAGATGTCAAAGGAAAAAAAAAAAAGATGTCAAAGGAAACTATCGTAATTTGTACATTCCAGCACAGACCAAAGAGTTACACTGATTAGACTTTATTAGCTAACATTTTCCTAATCTGAGACAGATGGATTTATTTATATCAACAACCTTCTATGATTTTAAAAATATCCACTGTTCTTTTCCCTAACTTTTTATCAGATCATTCTGCCAAAATTTACCCATAATTTTCACATACAGGACACATTTAATTCCTTTTTCACAAATAGTTGTTTCTTCTTATACAGTAAAATATCCTTTAACCACTACTCATGTTATTTTAAGTTCTTTTAACACTATGCTCTGAATACACTGGTCTCATTTCATAAGGGCTCTTTGTAAGAGGACGAATAAGACTGAGTACTTTCCAATATTAATTATTTGGCTATGGACTAACAGATCCAATAAGAGAAAACAAAGTATAAACAACATGCAGTTCAACTGCATTGAACAGAGCAAATCATTCAAACTATAGGAGGCAGAAACAGAAAAAGTGGCATTAGACCTGGTTCTTAAGCTTTACAATATTTTAATTTGGGGCCAAAACCCAAACATAACTACTATAAATGATCTGACCAATATAACAACAGATAGCCAGGACTGGATCCTGGAATACCAAGGTTATTAGTGGAAAAACCTGTGAAATCTGAAAGAAGTCTGTACATCATTTAATATATTGTATAAATTTTAATTTCTCAGATTTGATAAAGGCACCAGGGTTATATAAAAAGGTTAGCATTAAAAGAAACTGAGTAAAGAGTATATGGAAACTCTCTGCACTATTTTTTGCAGCTTTTCTATGTCTAAGTATATTTCAAAAAATTTTTTTGATAAATCAAACACATCAACAACAAGAAGGTAACAAAGGGAACTATCACACTTTAACTTGCTCTTGACAGTACACTTCTACTGATACACTCTGATATACTGATGTTTCTGGCAAACACACTACAGTTGTTTCAACAAATTTTTTACATATGCTGCTACTAAAACTATTTTTTGCCTTTTTTAAGTACCTATTTTTTTAGGACTCAAGGGCAAAACATTAGTATTTTAACCATTGTAAGCTTCATGCCACTTGCAAATTTGAGTCATACCTTCCATGTCTTTCTGCACATCACTGAAGAAAGCACTGAATAAGACAGAAATTTGAGGGTTATATACTAATTAAAAGTTAAACCCTTAACTAAATTATAAGAAAAGGTTTTAAAAAAAACCCCACAAATCTAGATATTACATTTGTGGCATTTTTTTAAAATCAGTAATCGATTATCTCTCATCTCAAAAGTTGTATCTCCCCTTATGTATACTCTTAGAATTCTCCCCAGTAACTTTTTTAGTTATATATTTTATCAATGAGTTAGATTTTAGATCTTAATATCTGATTTAAGGGTGTCACAAAAATACAATAAACCCATAAATAACTGAAAACATTAAATACTTAAAAGTGCTAAGTCAGCAAATACTATTTAGACCAACTATATAATTTTTAAAACATATTATTTCTGAAAAAGTTCAGAAAGTATTAAAAACAAAATTGGGCTCATATCAATAGTCTATGAATGTCAAACCTTTAAATAAGGTCCCAGACTATTATATTTATTAATTGCACTGGGATTAAAAACAAAAAAAGAAAAAGCATAAAAATTTATACAATGTTAATACACAGTTCTAAAATCACCCACCTTGAGAATTTACTCAAGCAAGAATTTTTGAGTGATTTGTTTTAAAAAGATTTTATAATTAGCCTATATCAATTACCTACTAAGATGCTAAGATGAACTACTTCCTAGCCATGACAGAGTAACTGGGACTAGTTTTATCCTCTTGGTTTACATAACTAGAAAATTAAAGAGTATGAAATATCAATGTTCAAAGCATGGATAACGGCACAAGAGAGCAACTGCTAAGAAGAAATAAATAAATGCAATTACCCCTGCAAATATCTCAGCTCAATGCCTGGAGAAATTCCAGGCCTCTGAACAGGGCAGGAGAACCCAGAGTCTGGTGGTCTCAATAAGCTGAGGAGACAGAGTTCAGAGCATGGGGAGGCCAACGCAGCTAAGGTTTTCTGTGGCACCATATTGAGGAAAAGGGAGCTACAAAGAAAGAGCTCTAGATACATGCAGAGGTATCCACTCAAGTCCTTGGCTGAGTAGTAATCTGCATTTTGTGGGAAGGAGCTACCTGAAACTGAGAAAGGAGTAAAAAGAACAATTCCTGGAGCCTAAACAGGTCTGGGAATTATTGTACCCTTATCAGCCAGAGTGGGAAAACTTTCTAATACAGAGCACCAAATAGAGTCCTCAGAAAACTACTGCCTCAGAAATGGGCCAAATGAGCCCTAAACATTTGAAATGAATGAAAATAAAAACACAGGTTACCAAAATTTGCGAGATACAACTAACACAACACTTAGAGGGAAATTTATAACATTAAATATTTATATTAGAGGATTGCGGTCAAGATGGCGGAGAAGTAGCAGTTGAGACGACATCAGGTAGCAGGAGATCAGCTAGATAGCTTATCAAACCATTGCGAACACCTACAAATCCAACAGGAGATCAAAGAGAGGAAGAACAGCAATTCTGGAAACAGAAAATCGGCCACTTTCTGGAAGGTAGGACTGGCGGAGAAGTGAATCGAAAGCGACGGGAGGATAGACCGCGGGGGAGGGGCCGGCTCCCGGCAAGCGACGGAGCAACGGAGCACGAAATCGGGACTTTTAAAAGTCTGCTCCACAGAGAGACATCGCTCCAGAGGCTAAACCGGGGTGAAGCCCACGCGGGGTCAGCGTGGCCCCAGGTCCCGCAGGGTCACAGAATGATCGGGGGTGTCTGAGTGTCGCAGAGCTAGCAGGTATCGGAGCGGGAAGCCGGCTACAGAGACAGAGCCGAGGAGTGAGCTCTCAGCTCGGGGTTACCTTGAACCGGTCGCAGGCTGGGTGAGCTCGGAGCACGGCCAGAGGCGAGGGAGATGGGAGTAGCCAGGGCTTTTCTCTGAGGAGAGGAGCCCCGAATCTCAGCTCTTCCGGGCCGGAGACTAGGAGGCCGCCATCTTCATTCCCGTCCTCCGGATTCTACGGAAAGCGCTCAGGGAACAAAAGCTCCCAAAAGCGAAACCGAGCGGATTACTTAGCCCGGCCCCTGGTAAGGGCAGTGCAGCTCTGCCTCGGGCAAAGACACTTGAGAATCACTACAACAGGCCCCTCCCCCAGAAGATCAAAAGAAATCCAGCCAAGA